>APFE030554065.1:119421-155603 GCA_000404065.3 Pinus taeda | reverse complement strand
TTGCTAGAATATGATATAGACATCAAACCAACCAAATTGGTGAGGGGACAAGGCTTGGCAAAGATAATGACTTAGTCAAATATGGACTGTCTTGATATAAATCTGATTGCAGAAATCTCAGAAATTTCTGAAAATGAGGAAGAATTGGTCCAAATTAATGAGAAATTCTTGGTTTCAGAATGGTATAAGGATGTGCCTTTTTCCCTATAGAATAATAAAGCTCTCGCAAATCTAAGAAATTCCAAAGAAAAGTTTGTTAAGCTAAAGTCTTTGAGATATCTTGTATATGATCAAAATCTATTTTGGAAAGATGCAGGAGGAATTTTGTTGAATTGTCTCCTTGAAGAAGACACTGATAAAGTTATTGAGGAATTCCATAAAGGAGATTGCAAAGGACATCATTATTGGAAGGCTACAACAAACAAGATCCTAAGAGCCGGATATTTTTGGCCAACAATGTTTAAGGATATCTACAAGAAAATCGTTGCATGTCATGAGTGCCAAATTTTTGAAGGAAGAAGGAATCTTGTAGCTTTAGCTTTGCTCCCTATTTATGTAGAAGCTCCGTTTCAGCAGTGGGGACTAGACTTTATTGGAGAGATACATCCTCCTTCATTAAGGCAGCATCGCTGGATTCTTACAACAATAGATTACTTCACCAAATGGATAGAGGCGATTCTAACAAGGCAAGCCAATGATTCTGTAATTATTTCTTTCCTAAGAAATAATATATTGTCTCGATTTGGCTGCCCCATGAAGATTATAACAGATAATGCTCAAGCTTTCAAGTCTAAGAAAATGATCAATTTCTGTCATCAATATCACATTACTCTTGGACATTCTACTGCTTACTATCCGTAAGGAAATGGCCTTGCTGAATCATCAAATAAGAGCATTGTAAGGATCATCAAAAAGGTGTTGCAGGAAAACAAGAAAGCTTGGCACTTAAAGCTGAAGTATGTCTTATGGGCTGATAGGATTTGTACAAAGAGATCAATTAGGACTTTGCCATATGAACTAGTTTATGGTACCGAAGCTATATTTCCAACATCACTTGGAGTACTGGTAATGAAGCTAATTCAAGGATTTGAAGAAGAACCAAATGCCATTCAGAGGAGAATCAACCAGCTAATAGCCCTACAAGAGAAGAGAAGTGAAGTCTATGACACTCATCGACATGCTCAGAACAGAATTAAGAGTACATTTGATAAAAAGATCAAAGAAGACAATTTTCAGATTCAAGACAAAGTGCTAAAATGGGAGGCCAGAATTGAAGAAAAGGGAAAACACGGTAAGTTCAAGAATTTATGGAAGGGTATTTTTCAGGTTGCTGGTTTTCATGGAAACAACACCTATATATTGCAGGAAATTGATGGAGGATCATATGTTGGAGGGACTGTTAATGGTAGGTTCCTAAAGCATTATCATTGTTGAAGTATTACCAATCTATCATGACATTGTATATATTCATTTTTTTTAGTTTTTGCTAATAATGACAAGCTGAAACAGAAATGTTAAGCCTGAGGTGAAGGCCCAAATAGTTTGAGGAGGATGCTTTTCAACAAAATTTTTGTTTTAATCATAAATGGATAAAGCACTAGAACTGCAAGTTCTTAGTGTACCACAAGGGCACACTATCCCAAGTGGAGCCACTATTATCACTATAAAAGTTTTTAAAATTTTGGACAACCCGCATGGTTCCAATTTTTTGTGTTAGACATGGTCAAGTCATTTTTATGTTTTTAGAGTCTAAGTCATAGGGTTAGAGTCTCATTTCCATCATCAAACAAAGTTCAACAACCTTGTTTTTCTCCTTATGGATCCCATATCATGTTTAAAGTTTCATGTGTCTGGTCATTTCAAAAATTTGAACGCGCTACAAAACTATCTAGGCATTTTCGTAGCGCAAAGTCCCGGAATTACACTACCTGCGCTACGAAATCGGGGATTCGTAGTTAGGAGTTTTCGTAGCGCAAAACCCCGAATTTACACTGGATGCACTACAAAATGAGGTATTTGTGATTAATCATGTCTAGCTGTCAAATCCACCAAAATCCATTAAATTTTAATCATCAAGTGTCAGTCCATGAACCTTTCCTCTCACACGAAACCATTCAAATCCATCATTAGATTCGTTAGGGGTTATTTGTCCGCAGTCATTTCAAATTTCAAAAAAGGAAATGGTTAGTTGATCTTGGTCATATTCATGCAAGAGATACTTGGTTCTATTCTTAGTCCGAGTAAACAAGCCCAGGGTGAGCAGAAACCAAGGATCTTCTGTAGGGTTCAAGCGAGGCAACTCTTCATCAAATTCAAGCAAGGCATTTCCTAAATTAAGCAAGGCAGTTTTCTTCCAGGCTTTCTATCTACACGGATTCCAAAGGAGAAATGTTGGAAGAAAGAAGAAGTCACAGGTCAGGTCGATGTTTGAGAACTGAACCTGAAGGCTTAGATGCTCTCCCGAAGGATAAAATAGTTGAAGAAGAATTCAAAAAAGTAGGTTGTTGGAGGTTCTGTGAGAAACTATAGGGAGGACATAACCAAGTGACCAAGGAATTTGCTCTAAATTTCACAGGTTTATAGACAAAGATTGGAGTTTTATAATTGTCAATTTCTCCTGAAGTCATATATTTAGTCATAGAAATGCCTAGACGTCAGGAAAAATGGTTTAAGAATTTCAAGTTCGAAATGGCACCTTGCAAGATATTCCTAAAGCCAGAGTTTGTAGACATAGATTTAACTAAAGTAGTGCTAAGGCGTTATGTCAAAGATTCATATGCCAACCTACTCTCATGCATAAAAAGGTACTTCACTTGTGAAGGAAGATACCACAAGGTGTATTCTTATCATTTCAAACTCCTATTGCATTTCACTGGGATAATATCTCTAGATCTACCTTTCTTTTTGTTTCGGAGTTTAGGTAAGATGTCTGATAAAATACAGTTGAAGAAAGAGGCATGTGAAACATCATTGTTCCATCATGGCTTAGTTAAATTAATTTTTTTGTATGAACTTCAGAAGGTAGATAGAGAGTGGTATTTATTTCTCTTTATGTCTGGTTTTAGAGTTGAAACAGGACTTAGCCCTAAGGCTAAGGAAATATCAGCACTAGTGACTAGTCACCATGCAGAAAAAAGGTCAAGCAGGGTTGTTAAACTGAAGGCCAAAAAGCAAATTAAGGAGCTAGTGACTAGAACACCATTGGCTGTTCAAGATACTCCTCAGCATTCACAGAAGAAGAAAGCTCAAATTAGGGAAGCAGCACAAGAGCAGTCCATTGGTGAAACAATCCAAATAAGGGTAACTAGAAGTCAAATAGTGAAAGAAAAGGGTAAAACAATGGTCACTGAAGAAAGCCCAATCTCAAAGGGATGTTTGAATGATCTTATTCAGGCCATTGACATTGAAGAGTCCCCTCTAGTCCAAGCAAACTTCATTGAATTAGGTGAGGGAAAGTCAAAAAAGATGAAATCCTCTAAAAAGCTACAGTTTAATGATCAGGTTTCAGAATTTGTTTTTAAGCGTAGAAGGCCTGTGACTAGGCAATCCAAAAGGTTTTAGGAGGCAGAGCCAGAGGTAAGTGAGACAGGGAAGATATCAGGATTCCATGAAGAGCTCATATTTCCAGTAATGCAACCATCACTCATGCATGAAGATGACAGAAACAGAGCAGTCGATACTCAAGAAGAAGAAAATAACTATGAGGAAGTCAAGAAGAAATTGAAGCTTTCCAATCTTGAGATTACCAAACTTAAGAAAAGGGGAAGGAAACATGCAGTTGAGAAAGCCAATTTCAAAAGAATGAAGGCCCTGTGGGAAGATGGAAAAGCTTCAAAACCTGAAGTAGTTAGCAGAGATTCTCAATACTTCACCTGGACTGTCCCTGCAATCAAGGAAATAAGGTATATCAGATGGATCGATGACAGACTAAAACTAATATCACGTAGATGAAAAGACAAATTGAAGACTCGGAAGTTTAGTTGAGCAAATCTAGAGGTCAGCCTCAACACAAATGAACAAGAAAGTAAGTGATGAAACCCTAATAAAAATTTTGGTTGAAACAAAGACATTACTTTTTGAAGAGGTTTCAAGGATGGGTGATGTTAGGTATATGTGGCATATGTACATGATGTAACAACTGTGAAGAATTCTTAGAAGGAAATTTTTGGGAAAAAAGTGTGTAAATTGATTCTCATAGCAATTTCGTAGCGTGCTATGAAACTGCTGTAGGTGACATGCACAACAGTTTCGTAGCGTTCTATGAAACTGCTGTAGGCGCAATTTTGTTTTTTTTTATCAATCTTCAAAGGAAAGAAGGGGTTATTTTTGAAGAAGGATGTTGTTGGAGAATTGTAAGGAGATCATTTGAGAAGGTTTAAAGTCTAAGTAAAGAAAAACTCAGAGAATGAAAGATATATGCAAGAACAAAGTTTTGTGCTACAAAAACAATAGTTTATTTCGTAGCACATCCAGATTGAATTCCTTCAACCAACTTCAAGGAGTTCAATTTTTGCACAAGTGTAAGAGCAGTGTTCTATGGCTAATTCAACATGTGTTATATGATTAAAAGGGCTAGTCTGGTCAACAGGAGATTCGAGGAACACCATTGAAGACCAAGGCTACACTGCAGGGGACATTTTCCTAGTTTTCAGGACAGATAAAGGAGAAGTTATTGAAGACTAGCAGGAGGGTTATGGACATCACCAAGGTCGAAGTTAAGGAGGAGCAGCTGTCAAATATTGAATTTAATTGTTAGTTTAGGTTGTTACTATCATAATAAGGAGTTGTACTCCTAATTGTATTAGGACTCTAAGACTGTTAGATAACTGCTACTTGTAATTAATAGTTTGTTTTATGTATGAATAGGTGTCAAGATAGGAAATTCGAATTCCCCTCATGTTGGATCAGGGAATCCAAGATTGTAATTATAACTCTATGAAGGACAAGAGGTGGAATGCCTCATGGTTGGAAATTTTCAAAAGAAACAAGCATATTGTGTTATTGTAAGAGACTGTGTGTTTTTATGTTAATACTGAGATTTTGGCTTCACTACTCATGATTCAGAGAGAGTTTAAATGTTTGATTTTCTCATGGCATTTTTCATCTACTTACTTGCAGTGGTATGAACACATGTTACCTAGAATTCATTGATAATGCTCTAACTTCCTTCATGTGTTTATAAACTATGTTCCTTTCATTATGACTCTGTTTTGCTGATACATTAAGACTCTTTATGTCCTGAGCTCCATGCTAAGCTGATCTTATTGTTGCACTAAAACATGCTCAGACTCCATAGCCCAATAGATGTTTGTTCATTGGTATTTCAACCAGTTATACATTTTCATTTGTTTTTTCCATAGAGTTAGCCATCTAATCCTTAAATTGAAATCTTTAACCTAGTGAGAGAGCCCTCTCAGGTTGAGGAGGCTAAGCCTCAGCCAAAATTTTGGTTTGAAATAGTTACTCAAAGTCTTCCTAATTAGCAGCCTATCAGGGGTTGATTTTGTGATAATAGGTTGGATGCTCTAGCAGAAAGACTTGATAGATCCATGTTCAGGATCAATGAAGCGAGTTGAGGGGGGTGAGGAGGAAATGAACACGAAGGAAGAACGGGTTGTAGAGGACCCTTAAGATGTTACAAATGTGATCAACAGGGACATGTCGCAAGGGAATTCCCACTCCTGAGAAGGCCCTGGTGTTTGCAATGCAGAGTTAACACCCATGCGACGGAGGACTGCCCAGAGCTTATTGCAAAATGGGAAGAGAGAACCAGACAGCAAGGGGCCAACCTGGTGAATGCTAAGCCTCAGACCGATGGGGGTTTCCCAGTGAAAAATATTAATATAGTCACCCAAGGAGGGAAGAATATAGGGTAGGATCGCTACGTCGAGGAACCCTCCATGATCATTAAAGCAGCAACACCACAAAGGGCATATCAACCTGAACGCCAAAAGCAGTATTATCAAGAAGCAGCCATATTGTTCGAGGGAATGGATGAAGATTGAGACACTTGAAGATTGAAAATCCATGGGATAGCTCCCGCCCAACCCATTGGGGAATGGTTTAAACTGTTCTTAAAAATTGTTAAGATAAGGCCATGCTAAAGGAATTGTGGAAAAGCTTAAAGGCTGCAGTATCCATAGAAAAATAGAATGTGTAACAACCATATGAAACCTGGCCAAAGAAAGCCTCCATGAGAGTGAAGCGCAATAAGAAAAGAAGTGGAAGGATTTCTGAATCAATGCGCACATGGTAGGATACAAGATAAGGGACACCATGCTAGACTTAGGGTCAGATGTAAACATCTTACCTAGGAAAACTTGGCAAGCAATGGGGAAGCCACAGCTAAAGTACTCGCCAATTGAATTAAGAATGGTGAATGAGTATTGTATATTGCCCATCAGGAGATTGGAAAACGTAGAGGTGGATGTGTCAGGGGTGAAAACGCACACTGATTTTGAAGTAATTGATATTATGGGGGATAAAGATTTGTATCTAACACTCTTGGGGATTGACTAGGCATACGAAAACTATGTTGTCATAGATTTGAAGAAGGAGTTGATGATTTTTGAAGAAGAGGAGTGTGATCTAACCATTGGACCCCTACCAAGGACCCAAATTTATAGATACAACGGATGATAGAGAGGAACCGGGGGTGTTCGAATAGTTATATACGCTCATGGTAGGGAAAATGGAGGACTACATAAATCCTACAGCCGGAGGATCAGTTAGGTAGAGAAGCACTCAAAGCTTAGAAGCTGGTTCAGAAGTTGCATGGGATGCATGGTAGCAGGGTGGATACGAATTGACAACCTGACGATTTGCAATGATAAGACGAATAAAATGGGGAGACATGGAAAGGGGCGACAAGACAAAGTACTGTGGATTTGAGCAAATACATCGGTTCCTAGACAGGGTGGACCAGGATGTATCGAAAGACTAGAGAATTCCCTTTCTAGACATTTCGCTTATGGCAATGCTAGCAAGATGGTGGAATGTGCACTGCCGAGTACTAAAATACTAGAAGGACACTAAGCAAGCAATGAAGGAGAGGTTTAGTAGGAAAGAAGATTGGCCACAAGATGAAAGGGAATACACGGGGAATTCAAGTCCCGAGGAGCACATCAAATATTGCATGACCAACTGGGAAAGCCGGGGACTACCAAGGAATCTGTGGGTACAAGTGTTTATACATAACCTCAACACCATTCCCCAGGCTTGGTATATCTAGGAGGAGCTACGACGACAAACGGCTAGGTGGGATGCCTTGGAAGAATAGTTCGTCGATGATTTTTCATTCAAAAGCAGTGAAGTACAAATGACAGAGGTACTCTCAGTGGTGAAGGGGGTTATGTTCACCCTAGAGACGCTAGTTGAGGGGGAGCACGAAGAAAACTTTCTGCGGTGCTTATATGATATGGAATCACCAGGATTTGTGACCTGCGACATAATTGATGTAGAACCAGAAGAGGATGGATTGGAGGGGCTTAGACATCTATCCTTTGAAGAAATGGAGGGATTCGGGAGAACCCCTCAATTGAAGGCACCCATCTCCTACTAGTGAAGCTAAGAAAATAGAATGTAGGGATGGAATATAAGCCCAAGATAGCATCAGTGGGAGACTAATGGGATGAACATACCACCAAAGAAATTTTTGATTCATTACAAGAACACTAGGACCTATTCCTAGCTTCATTGGCAGAACTCAAGAGGATAAAAGGTAACCTGGGAGAGATGAAAATTGTTCTAAAACCAGGAGTCCGACCAGTAAAGCACAGACCATACCGAATGAACCCAAGGGCAAAAGAGAAAGTTAAAAGGGATATTGACAAGATGTTGGATGCAGGGATCATATTTATGGTAGATGAAGCTGACTGGATAAGCCCCATAGTTATTCAGAATAAGAAGGATGCTACCGAAATGAGGGTATGCGTCGACTACAAAAGCCTGATCAATGCATGTGTGCATGACCTGTTCCCCATGCCATTCAGCGACAATGTCCTAGACAATGTTGCGGGGAATGAGGCATACTTGTTCACACATGGGTTCTCACGCTACCACCAGGTCAGATAGCTGAAGAAGATAAAAGGAAAACAATTTTCATGATGGAGTGGGGGTCATACGGATACAATGTAATGCCATTCGGATTAAAGAATGTGCTGACAGTCTTCTCAAGGATTATAATATACGCATTCTGGGATTACATTCATAAATTTCTAGAAGTTTACATGGATGAATGGATAGTATACAGCCTGCTAAAGAAGCATACCATCTTATTGAGAGTGATGTTTGAAATATGCAGACAGTTGCAGATCTCTTTAAATTTGAAAAAATGCATTTTCACAATTCCATTTGGAACTCTACTGGGCCATATTGTCTGTAAACATGGAGTCTGCGTGGACCTTGCCAAATTAGTAGCAATTGTCCACATGGAACCACCACGCAACATGAAGCAACTAAGAGCAACTCTAGGCCACATGGGGTACTATAGAAGGTTCATCAAGAACTACGCAACCATAACAGCCCCAATGGAGAAACTAATAAGGATAATGGAAGAATTTATCTGGAGCACCGATTGTCAAGCAGCACTAAACAAACTGAAAGAAAGGTTAGTAAGTGCCCCCATATTAGTGTACCCATACTGGAAAAAAATGTTCCATGTACACATCGACATGTTTGGAATAGTGCTAGGAGTAGTCTTAGTGCAACTAGGAGAAAATATGGACCATCCAGTATACTACGCTAGCAGGAAGCTCTCCACAACAGAAAAGAGCTACACCACAACAGAACGAGAAGCCATAGCAATGGTTTACTCTCTCCAAAAGTTCAGGCACTACCTACTAGGCGCACCGTTAAAATTCTTTACAAACCATTCCGTGCTGAAGTAATTAGTAAACAAGTCGGTACTGGAAGGAAGAATATGTAGGTGGCTGCTACTATTTCAAGAATTCACGTTTGAAATGGTTGATAAGCCAAGTTGATTGAATGTAGGGCTAGATCACCTATCGCAGCTGGAAATAGGGGAGAATGATGGAGCGGTAGACGATCAGTTGCCCGATGCTGACCTATTCAGGATAGAAGCCATTCCCAATCACCTAGAGCAGATTGTTACTTTGCTAACAACAGGTCGCTGCCCAGAGGGATACACGGCAACACAGAAGGGACACTTAGTGGTCAGAGCAGCAGATTACCAGCTCATAGCGGGGCACCTCTACAAAATGGGCTTGGACCAAATACTCAGATGATATGTCCTACAACATGAAAGAAAATCTTCTTATGGGAGTGCCACGTAGGGGTCGCGGGAGGCCATGTAGGAGGCAAGGCCGCCGTAAGGAAGATACTCCATGCAAGATTTTTGTGGCCCACTATCCATAAGGATTTGAAAGAATTTTCCAAAGAATGCGATGTCTGTGAGAGGGTCATTAAGCCTTCCTGACATGATGAGCTACCCTTACACTCGGTCCATATGGTTTAGATCTTTGATAAGTGGGTAGTAAATTTTATTGGGCCAATTTCACCATGAGGAAGACACTCTTGAGCCCAATACATAATCACATTGACATAATACCTCACAAGATGGGCAGAGGCCGTGCCAGTGAAAGATTGCACAATAGAAACAACAACAAGATTCATTTTTGAAAATATTATTTCAAGGTTCGGATGCCTGAGAAGCCTCACAAGTGACCAAGGCACTCACTTTCTTAACGAAACAATTGAAGTTGTGCTAATAACTTTTATGGTACAACATAATAAGAGTATTCCTTATCATTTGCAAGCAAACGATGCAGTAGAGGCATTTAACAAAATACTAGAGAAAGGGCTAACAAAAATTATATCTGCCAACCGCGATGACTGGGACGAAATAATTCCAGCAACACTATGGGCATACAGGATAACAGTCAAAAGACTGCAAAAACAAACTCCTTTTTAGCTTGTCTACGACAGAGAGGTGGTGGTGCCAGCGAAATTTATACTGCTAAGCATGTTAATCTCAAAGGCTAGAGGAATGACAGATAGCAGTGCCTTGGGGAATAGGTTGAGTCAGCTAATGGAACTCGATGAAACCCAGTTCTTAGAAGATTTCCATCAATCAGTGGAGCAATGAAGAAAAAAGACCTGGCATGATAGGCACATAAAAAATAAATCATTTGAAGTCGGAGACCAAGCGCTCCTTTACGACAAAAAGTTCCTGAAGTTCCCTGGAAAACTACAAATGCAGTAGTTAGGCTCATTCATAATCGTAGAAATAAAAGAATCTGGCACGGTAAGGCTCATGCAACTAGACGGAGTCCTATTATAGGGATGGGTGAATGATGCACTCTTGAAACTCTTCTACAAGTTAAAAATAAAAATAAAGATAAAAATCTTTCGAATAATAAGGTTGCAGCCATGATTGGGATACCAAAACCCATTTGTGGTCGGGGGGCTAGTGTCAGCAGCCATATAGTGTCAAGGATCGCATTGGTAGGCCTAGTCAGTAGGGTCAGTCACCATGCATGTCACCCCATCAGTAGAATACACGTAGGTCTGAACCTTTTCCAGAATTTATGGTCGCACAAGTACCTGTCCCATCTACCGTACCAGTAGTTATTTCCCGATTAAGTAATCGATAAGGCAAATGTCAAGATAGGGTCACAAAATATTTCTTGTTAAGCATAAAATTAGTTAATTATAAGCCCATCATGGCAGAATAAAGATGCCATGCAGCCCACTCTGTACCTTCCAGACCATGTTATAGTTGGCACGTACTAGTCGGTCGATGACAGAAAAATATAGCTAGAATACATGGAAAGTTCACTGGAGTGATTAGTTGATTAAAGCCTCGTCGGTCAGGGGATGTCGTGTTAGAGTTGGCTACATAAATCATAGGAGGAAGTAGGGAACAATAGAGTTTCAAACAACAGAAGAATTCTAGGATCCCTCAGAAGAACAGGAGTAGAAGAAGAGAAGTAGGAGACCACCAGTACAGATTATTTACCACAGAAGAAAATTAATGGAGAAAGGAATCATATCAGTCCCACAAAATGCTCTGGATGCAAGAATTGAAGTAGTGGATGATCTATACAGGAAGTATGATAGGTCAAATCTCATCGATAATGACTTCATAGATGGATTCCAATTTCCAACAATGAAGAGGGAAGTATACATGGAAGAATTTCAAAGGGAGGATGGAACCAAGGCCTCCAGAATCAGAGAGGACTTCAAAGGGATACATAGGTCCATGATTTTCCACCTGCAGAATTTTCCCGTATTCGGTACTCAATTTGCCACCATGCAGTGCACCAAACTACTGAAAAGCAGGATGTATCGAGGGTCGCTATGGTTGGACAGGGAATACCCCATTCATGTCAAGGACGTCTATTGACTCACTGGGTTAGAAGAAGTGGGGAATGCAGTCAACAAAGCATTCCAGGCTGGTGTCAAGCATGGGAAGAAGCAAACAGAAGACAACGTCTACGCCAAATATGGGATAGAATGAGGAGGGAAGGGCGCAAACCTGGACAAAATCAACAAAGATAATATTAGGTTTGCTTGCTATCGTATTACAGACAAGACAATGAGGCATTTCATGAGGAATGAGTTCACCCTGGACACCATTTCGATTGCGGAACACTTATGCCAGGGAGAAGTAATCAATTGGTCATCTTTCATGCTCAATGAACTATTCAAGGCATGTGAAGATGTCTACAGGAGGAGCGCTGGATTTGTGTTTAGATACTTGGTAATGGCACTAGCAATGTGGAAATGGAGGCCACCACCAGAGAGGAAAATGGCAACCATCACAGAAGACCAACTAATTGCGCTTAGGTATGAACCGTGGAGGGCATCGGGAGATCCCAACACAAAGGAGATCAATGAGAGGGCTTTCAAGAGCTAGTATGAGCAGATGGTGGACGCCATTTAGTCTGCCGAAAATATATCCAAGGCTCTCTTGGATGAGTTCTCGGGTGAGCTTTGGTTTGGTGCCTCCCACGCACACACTTATCTAAGACCGTGGTGTGTCAACTCGAGTAGATTCAAATTACGGCTGCAAAGGTTTAGCTTGACGAAGGAAGCCTTATGCAGAGAAGTGGAGTCCTGGCTGGGAGTGGCCTATGAGGTAAGAGAAGGAAAGCCTAGGTACCTGTTTGGAGCTCTGATGCCACAGAACCAAGAGGGAGATGGGGCAGAAAGCAATAGGAAGTGAGCAGTAGATGAAGTACTCCAACCGACACTACTCCAAATGGAAGAAAAAAATGTTCGAAGCAAGAAGGATAGTCGCAAGCTTTGAGCCAAGTGAGAGTGACTATCCCGAGCACTTTCAAGGTTCGACCATGCTTTTACCTATTGTAACACCACCTCTTGCTATCTCCCCTCCTGCGGGAGCAACCCAGGCTCCCTCCCAGATGTCGGTCCCCAAACCACAAAAGAAGCGAGTCATCCGCACCCCGCAAGCCAAAAAGCTAGCTACCAAAAACCTAAATATTAGTTTGCTAGCTCCAGTCGTCGACCTCACTTTTGAGGTTGAACAACCAATTCTCACATCCTCCATAGTCGAGGAGATCCCTTCCACCACATCCACTGTAGTACAACCATCATGGGAGTCATCCCCACAAACAGCTTCCACTTCCATGAACTTATCTGAGATCCTCCTGTTCGGCCACCGACAGACTACTCCGGAAGCAGAAGTTCAATTGGCTGGCTGGACAGAGGGAACTGCCTTGACCATAGGGATGCCACCAACAGATACTACAACACCAATTCTTGGGTTGGACCCACTAGCAGGGAGACGCCTAGATACCAGTTGGCAGAGAGAAAGGATTGCCCCATACTTGCCCGCTCTCCCCATAAAGATCACAGTCCCTCCAAACCCTAGCATCACTCCAGCCACACCACAGTTCACTCCACCATCCCAGCAAGAACATTCACCCGCCTCCCATTCAGATAAGTCCATTGCCAGCGTCCTACCCCTACAACAAAAATTCCCAGAACCAGACACAATGCAGACTAATACACTCCATCACTGGTCATCAGGACAATTATTTTCTTCTATTCAGAAAGTAGCCCACAAGGCTGAGAGCCTTCATGAAAACCTGGACAAAGAACATGAGAAACAGAAGATGCAGTTGCTCGTAGTGACAGAAGAACAAGATCGCCTACGAGAAGCAAACATAGGATTGCAAGCCCAAGTGGATCAGATTACACAATGGTTCCAATCCATATGGCCAACTGTCACCGAAGCCAACACATAAGCACCAGCAGAAATTTCCGCCTGCACATTGATCGACTACTGTGATCACATACAGATGACATACATTCGCATAGAAACCACAAATGCATAAATGAAGCGAAAGCTAGAGACTCTCAGGTCTACACTACCAGATCCTATGGAAATCTATGCACAGACGGTTGAAAGCAAGGTCAGGGAGCTAGAAATGAAGAAAAAAGCCTTGGCCGAAGCCCTCACCGATGGATACACCTTAATGGCCAAGGTCCACGACTAGTCAAGCAGTCTAGCTTTGAAGAACCACCAAGATTACCCATTAAGAGATCAAATCCAGTCGTTGTTTGCCAACACAAGGGATTGCATAGAACATGCTCAGTTGCATCAAATCAATGAACAAATCCACATCCTCCAGACCTAGGTTGACAGCATTGAGGAGGAATTAGCAAGGACAAAAAGGATAATCCAAGACTTGCAGCCCCCAGTTCGTATGAAGGTTCTGCTCTTGAAGGAGGCATGTGATGCTCATGCAGGAGCATCGAAACTGACCAGCAATATGGAAAATTGTCCACATGTTGTGGTTTGACAGGGTGAATTTTATTACTGTTTGGTCAATTTCAGTCTTACTGAGGGGGTCGATTCTTCATATAGTTTGTTATTATTGTAATAAATGCAACTGTTTTATTTGAGATTTTCTTTAATAATAGGAGATTATGTTAGCTGTTTGTTAGAGCAATTAGTGGAGGAAATACATTAAGAAAATGTAATAAGCAAAGAGATTGGAGAGAGGTAGAGTAAGTGTGGTATGGTTTTGTATGGGCGAAAAGCTCCAATTAATAAAGAGGACTGTGTTTTTGAAGAAAACTGGAGATCGTCCTTTGTGAAAAGGCATCAAAGAAAAACTATGTTTTATTACTGGTTATGAATAGAAAAAATTAGTGTTTGCGCCCATTGTGTTAAGATCGATCTCTGTTATGAATGGAGTAGATGTGGTTCATGTTAATGGCATGCAGATAAATACGTTGACAATTCTCTAAATTAGTTCGAACTGTGGTTTCAATTTAAATTGGATAAAATATCTGTGTTATGACAATGATATGTGTTAAATTGGTGAGTGGAATCTTCCCACAACGTATAACCAAAACAGACTGCGTGGATTTTTGGGACAACGCCGGATTTGTGGTTCCTAAAATCTCACCCCAAAATCCTGGATGTTGTTAATTGGCAGTTGTGATTCAAGCCGTCGTTCAGAACAAGAAAAGATCTGTGGTAACAGAATAGGCGAGATACTCATTAGTTTGCGCCAGCAATCCCAACAGTTGCGTAATGGAGAACAAAGAATGCCAATTTACTTTGCCAGATCGAAAAACAAGTTAATTTCGATGGACAGGAGATCAGATTGAAGGAAAAAAAGTGCTTGCAAAGTTTGAGGACCACGTTGGTGTTTTGGAACAATGTCATGTTTATGAATACGCAACGCTTCTGCATGTTTATGTCTGTACTGCTAATACGTTATTGATTGCAGATTGAAGAAGCGCAGATGGATCTAAGTTAGTTGAACACCGAAGTTTGGTGCCTTGTGTTCCAGCCAGCAAAGTTAAAAACGTAGATCTATAGGGGAAAAGCATTTTTTGGGCATAGATATATGGTATAAGAGCATTTTTAATGTAGATACAAAAATGGATTGGTATTGTTTATGTTGTGGCAAATTGTAATAAATTGCGTTGGATTAATTCAAGCGATAAATGGTTGCTTTTATTTGCTAATTGCAATTACTGAAACGCAGATGGGCCGCAAAGGTCTTTGCTTTGTTTGAAACCAGTGGCTATTATCTGATATATGTTATAAAATAAAGATATGGCTGCGCTCTATATGAAACAAGAAAGGAATCCAGTTCCTATGTTTGAGTTGAAACAAAATTTCTATTTTGGTCTTCGACATTTTAGTAGTGGATTGGATTGATTTGTATGCTTGTAATACAATTGGAGTGCGCTCAGAGTTTCAGGTACCTCATTTTTGGTATCAGAGCCAAAAGAGTTACAGGTGTTGCAGCAAAGATGCCGCCAAGGAGAGGAATTGGTCGAGGGAGACCAGAACCAAATGCAGTCCTGATAGAAGAAGTGCGAAGACTGCGTGAACGAATGGAGACAATGGAAACAGCCCAAAGAAGAGCGCCTGATGAGGGGGCTGAAAGTTCTTCAGAAGAATCTGAGGAAGATGTGGAAGTAGAAGAAGAGAATGAAAACGTTAAACTCCTGATGATGTTGGCAAAGGTTGGAAGCAAACCCAAAATAGAGATTCCTATGTATGAAGGGAGTCTGAATGCCGAAGAACTCATGGATTGGATCAGATCCATAGATCAGTACTTCGATTATGAAGAGATTGAAGAGAATAAAAGGGTGAAGTTTGCAGTCACTAGACTGAAGGGCCATGCAACCATTTGGTGGGATGAGTTACAGACATCAAGAACGAGAAAGGGGAAATCTAAGATCAAGCAGTGGGATAAAATGGTAAGTAAACTGAAAGCCAAGTTTTTGCCTAAAGACTATCATTTGAATCTTTTTAAGCAGATGCCAAAATCTGAAGCAGAAAGGAATGTCTGTTAAAGAATTTACTGAAGAATTTTACAGGTTAAATATCAGAACAGGGCATGTAGAAGATGATTTGGAGAAAGTAGCCAGGTATATTAATGGGCTAAGGTATGAGATCCAAGATGAGATTAGCCTATTAAGTTTGAAAACCGTTGAGGATGCCTATCAAGCAGCGTTGAAGGCAGAGGAAAAACTGTTGCACAAACAAAACTAGAGGAACAGAGGTAAGAATCTAACAAAAGAAGGAAGGATACTTGAATCCAAAGTTCAACACTCTCCGAATGAGGCAGGGAGTGCGAGCAATAGAGCACCACAAAGAGGAGATTTTGGCCGTGGAAGGTTTGTGCCCAGAGGCAGAGGGCGAGGAAGAGATGTACGGTGTTATATATGTGGTGAATGGGGACATATGAAATGGGATTGCCCTCATCAGAAGTCGGAAAACCCACGTAATGTGAATGTTTCTGAAACCAAAGAGGAGATTCCTCAACCTAAAGTTAAAGAGGAACCACCAGAAGTCGGAGAATCCCTATTATTGAAGAGGGTATTACTAGAAGAAGCTAAGGAAGCCAAAGAGCCAGTTCAAAGAAGGACTTTATTCAGAACTGTATGCAAGTCCAAGGGTAAGTGTTGCAAATTGGTAATTGATACCGGTAGTACTGGCAATCTTGTTTCTACAGAGATGGTGGATAAGCTGAAGTTGGAAAGGACAGTACACCCCACTCCTTATAAAGTATCGTGGCTCCAGAAAGGCCATCAAATTTTTGTAACTGAACAATGTCAAGTCGAAATTCAGATTGGTACTTATAATGATGTCATTTTATGTGATGTAATGCCGATAGATGTCTGCCACATATTGCTAGGGAGGCCTTGGCAATTTGACCGAAATGCCATACATGATGGCAGAAGAAATACTTATACTTTGGAGAAATATGGGAATAAGCATACACTACTGCCGTTGAAAGCTGAAGCTGATAAAGAAGCACCCGGAAACAGTGTTACATTGATGAATGAGAAGATCCTGTTGCAGGAAGATGAGAAGGGTAAGGAGATGCATCTTGCTAGTGTTGGAAAACCCAAGGTAATTTTAACTTCTACAAATTTGGAAGATTTACCTGAAGAAATTAAAAATTTCTTGAATGATTGTGCTGATATTGTTGTGGATGAGTTGTTACCTATCAGGAGTATTAGTGAACATAATGATCTAATATCGGGAGTCAGTCTGTCGAATGAAGAAACCTACAGGGTAATGCAGGAAAATGTCGAAGCTGGAACACAAGTGAAAGAGTTGATGGATAAATGGCTAATCAGTGGAAGCCTTAATCCATGTGCTGTGCCAACAGTACGCAGTCTGAAGGAAGAAGTTGAAAGGCGCATGAGTACAGATTCTCGATCCTTATATAAAATCACCATCAGATTGATGAATGAAGGTTTGGAGGAATATGCAGTCTCTAAAGAAAAGTTGAAATTGAATCCGAAGAAAATCCAAGTAGATGTGAATTGGCTAACTCCTAGAAGCATATTTGAGGGGGATGTCAAAAGTAGATGGCAGGAATGCAGTAGCAAAGACAAGTAGCGAGCAGATATGAGGAGGTGGAAAAAGGAATTCTAAACAGGGGATTTAGTCATGTATTCCGTAATGGTACCTATACTAAAAGCCAAAAGAAGAACCACAAGGAGACGCCATAATAGATGAAAACACAAAATAGGAAAAAGGAAAAAGAGAGTGCCAAAGAAAATCAGAGGTCAGACTCACTATCAGTGTTTGGTCAAGTGGAAAGAGCAACCAATGGAAGATTCCAGTTGGTTGATAGTAGCTGAATTGCAGAGATATTGATTAAGTCTTGAAAGTTGAAGGACAAATATTTTCTTCCCCGAAGTCTGATGCAGGAGCATCGGAACTGACCAGCAATGTGGAAAATTGTCCACATGTTGTGGTTTGACAGGGTGAATTTTATTACTGTTTGGTCAATTTCAGTCTTACTGAGGGGGTCGATTCTTCATATAGTTTGTTATTATTGTAATAAATGCAACTGTTTTATTTGAGATTTCCTTTAATAATAGGAGATTATGTTAGCTGTTTGTTAGAGCAATTAGTGGAGGAAATACATTAAAAAAATGTAATAAGCAAAGAGATTGGAGAGAGGTAGAGTAAGTGTGGTGTGGTTTTGTATAGGTGAAAAGCTCCAATTAATAAAGAGGACCGTGTTTTTGAAGAAAACTGGAGATCTTCCTTTGTGAAAAGGCATCAAAGCAAAACTCTGTTTTATTACTGGTTATGAATAGAAAAAATTAGTGTTTGCGCCCATTGTGTGAAGATCGATCTGTGTTATGAATGGAATAGACGTGGTTCATGTTAATGGCATGCACATAAATACGTTGACAGTTCTCTAAATTAGTTAGAACTGTGGTTTCAATTTGAAATGGATAAAATATCTGTGTTATGACAATGATATGTGTTAAATTGGTGAGTGGAATATTCCCACAGCATATAACCAAAACAGACTGCGCGGATTTTTGGGACAACGCCGGATTTGTGGTTCCTAAAATCTCACCCCAAAATCCTGGATGTTGTTAATTGGCAGTTGTGATTCGAGTCGTCGTTCAGAACAAGAAAAGATCTGTGGTAACAGAATAGGCGAGATACTCATTAGTTTGCACCAGCAATCCCAGCAGTTGCATAATGGAGAACAGAGAACGCCAATTTACTTTGCCATATCGAAAAACAAGTTAATTTCAATGGACAGGAGATCGTATTGAAGGAAAAAAATCGCTTGCAGAGTCTGAAGACCACGTTGGTGTTTTGGAACAATGTCATGTTTATGAATATACAACGCTTCTGCATGTTTATGTCTGTATTGCTAATACGTTATTGATTGCAGATTGAAGAAGCGCAGATGGATCTAAGTTAATTGAACACCGAAGTTTGGTGCCTTGTGTTCCAGCCAGCAAAGTTAAAAACGTAGATCTACAGGGGAAAAGCATTTTCTGGGCATAGATATATGGTATAAGAGCGTTTTTAACGCAGATACAAAAATGGATTGGTATTGTTTATGTTGTGGCAAATTGTAATAGATTGCATTGGATTAATTCAAGCGATAAATGGTTGCTTTTATTTGCTAATTGCAATTACTGAAATGCAGATGGGCCGCAAAGGTCTTTGCTTTGTTTGAAACCAGTGGCTGTTATCTGATATATGATATAAAATAAAGATATGGATGCGCTCTATATGAAACAAGAAAGGAATCCAGTTCCTATGTTTGAGTTGAAACAAAATTTCTATTTTGGTCTTCGGCATTTTAGTACTGGATTGGATTGATTTGTATGCTTGTAATACAATTGGAGTGCGCTCAGAGTTTCAGCTACATTAGATGCCAGTGACCAACAATGGGACGACCTACAGAGACATCGGCTAACAACATTAACATCACAATCGGCTGAGGCATTCACATAAGGCGCCGATGCAACCCTCACCAACTGGGACCTGGCAATTCAGCAATACACTGAGTTCAGGCAGAAAACAACAATCACCATCCCAGAGATGGAGCCTTTGTTTGGAAAAAAGGAGCCACAAGGTCAAGAAAGGGCCACAAGAATAGATTCCATGCTGTAAGCTAGGATTGAGAGAGAAAATATGCCTACTCCGTAAGCAAGTATTGAAGAAATAGAAGTGTCGGCACAACAGAAAACAGAGAAAATGCTGGTAGTAATGTAGCCACCACCCATAGAACATATGGAAGTAGTAGTAGAACCGCTAGAGGTTGAAATGACTTAACTCGGGGACAAGTCAAGAAATTGTGGTCGGGGCCTATTGGAGCCTTCGTTAATTTGGAATGATTTTGACCAGTTTTGACTAACCGAAGGGCAGGAAAGGGACAAATGGAAGCAACAGTTGGGTGGCAAAAAAAAGAGTTGTGGAGGAGGGATGGCAAGGTGGCAGCAGAAGGAAAAGGTAGCTGAGGAGATGGGAAGGCACAGAAGAAGCCAAGAGAGGAAGTAGCCGAGTGAGAACTGGCAGTCCACACAGCCGGGAAGAACATAAAAGGGAAAGAATAGAGAAGAAAGATGTTGTCGTTGAACCTGCTAGAAGCATAAGGAGTTGGTTGCAGAAGAGGTGTGTAGGTGCAGATGCTGAAGTAGAGAGAGTTGGGATCAGAGGAAATGGGTTGTGGAGTTGATCTAACCTGAGCGACTGAGCCAGGTATTCTATGTAATGTTTATGGCAAAATGTCAGATTATGATCTATTCTGTTATGCTAAGTTAATATAAGAGCAAGATGTTGGTTGTTGAGACTTCTAATGTATTGAGCATCTTGCTTAGTGGGCCTATTAAAATTTTAAATAGTCTGCCTGTTTCATGTAAATGGTAATTCATAGATTGATGCAAGTATGCTATTAATTCTAGGTTCTTTATGATGGATCTATGTGTATGAGTTATGGGTACTGTTATCTTTGTTTCCTGTATTATGGATTCATATGTGTGTAATCACTTGTGCCTGGTTGATATTCTCTCGACCTCATGCTGAACCCTTCTCCCTTTGTTCACTGTGCGCTTCGGGTGAGAATCCTTGCCCTTCGAGGTGAGGTGAAAGTGCTAGCGCTATCCTAGACTACAACGGACTACTGTTGGCCTCCTGTGCCTGAACCCGGGGTCTTTTCCTTGATGACTCTTTCGATCCAACACAACATTAGGGTATAGCTAAGAGTCTCCAAAATCCAACCCAAATCTACGAGAGATAGTGAGCTTTGGCTGAAAATGTGAAGTTGGGTTACACTCTTTTCCCTTTTCTGAGAAAAAATATCATTTTTAGAATTTTTTCAACTTTCAGCGAGCCAAAGCAATTTTTTTGTTTAGAATTTCATTTTACAATAAAAAAAACTTGTCAGAAATTTTATTAACTTTCTATTACTTATTTTTTAGAATTGTTTTATTCACATTTGATATGTCAACTTCGCAATTGTTTCACTGTGTGTTCTTTAAAAATCAAGGGATTCATAAAAAGCCATGTATTTTAGCACTAGTGTATTCTTTGTTAACTTGTTATTTTTGGAAAAAAAAAAGTGTGTTGCAACAATCTAGAGAGACTCTACATCGATATTGTTATATTTATGAAACCAACTGATTCACATCATAATTACAAGAATTTTTTGAATTTAACCAATATGAAAAAACTACAGATTTTGAAGATGTTTAGCTTACCGTCAAGTTTCTCAACATATTACTTATAAACTAGAAATCTAAAAAATACCCATTACAGAAGACGAACCAATGTAATGAACCATAAATTTTTCATATTTTTTATAGTTTATTTCGGAAGATACATATTTCTTATTTCACTGAATCAATATGACCTTTAGAATTTTTTTGCACACATTTTTTTAGAAAATTAGTTAAAATTAGCAAATTTCTATGAAATTCCATAGAATTTATATCTCTTGAAAGTAGATTCAATTCAGCAATTGCTAGTGCTGGTTCTAAAAGTAAATTCACCAAATTTGATGGAGTTTGACCATTCTGAAGTTGGAAAAATGTGACCAGAGTCAAGTTGTTGCAGAGTTGCATGTTAAAAAAATTTGACCGAGCTAAAATCAAATTCGGTTGAACTTGTGTTTGTCATCAACGTCGATTAAAATAGACGGAAAATTAATTCGTTCGAACTAATTTTAAAGATTGGCTGATTTTTTTTTTTAAGTTCATCCAAAAATGTGTCGATATTTTCCATTGGCCGCAAAAATGAAACTAGGTGACCCTCTGAAAAAAAAAGTTGCACGAATGATATAAATAAATGGGGCCGAAACATTATTTTCGCACTCTTTCCTCATTTGGAGTGAAGTTTTAAACTAAATATTCTTGGCTGAATTTTTAAAGGAAATTTTGTGGATTTGATTTTTAAAATAAGTCTTTTGGCCTAAATTTTTTAAGTTAGTGTTTTGGGCTTAATTTTTAAAGTAAGTCTTTTGGGCTAAATTTTTAAAGTGAATTTTGAGAGCTGAATTTTTCAAGTGAATTTTTAGGACTAAATTTTTAAAGTGAGTTTTTTGTGCTCAATTTTTGAAGTGAGTTTTTTTTAAGAAATTTTTTTTCGCTTATTTTTTTAAGTGAGTTTTTTTTAAAGTAAGCCTTTTGTGTTGAATTTCTAAAATGAGTTTTTTGGTCTAAATTTTGAAAATGAGTTTTTTTGTAGGAGTTTGAAATGACCTTTTTGGGTTGGATTTTAAATACCTAAATAGATTGAATTATCATGGAATATCAAAGAAATTGCAAGAGAAAATATAATCGAACAAGAGACATTGAGGCTCGTAGGGAATACGGGGAAACTATTACAGAAGAAAGAAGGAAGAGTTCTTAAATATTGAAAGGGAAAATCAATCTCAACTAGAAGTTAAAGTAGTTATCTAAATGTAAATATTATAAATGATATTTAAAATTTAACTATGTATTGTGAAATTTAATTTTTATTTGATGAACTAATTTGAAAAATATTTTGCAATGTAAACAGAGAGAAATATTCCTCATAACATTGATGATGAGATTAAAAATGTTGAAAGACAAAATGAAAAAGATTATGAACAAATGATTGATGATGTTGAAAGAAATTCAAGTGAAGATGTTGAATCACCATCAAGTATATATATATATATATATTATTGAAATAATACATATTTATTAATTTCAATTTCATTCAAACTCTATTTTTAATTTAATTAATTAATGAATATTTATACCCATTTACATTTAATTTTCATATGTACAGATAAAATCAATATCGATGATAAAATGTTAGAAAATGTTGACATTGACATATATATGGAGATAAAAAGGTTTACCATGTTATACAATATCATGTTAAGCTCATTATTGAGAGGTTCTTCAAAGATGAAAGTTTGACATTTCAAGATCAAATTTTGAGAGATCTCTTAACATCAAAGAAATTAAAAAAAGATACAACTCTATTGGGTATTCAAAAATCAATGAAAGATAAAAAGGTGAAGAAAAATGTGATTCAAAATATAAATAGTGCTCTAAAAACAATTGGAAGACCTAGAAAAAAATGATGTAGCTGCACGTAGGGAAATAAAAATGGCAACGGTTTCATCAAGTACTAAAGAAAATCTTTTGGTAAAATCTATGGAAAAAGAATTAGCGACATCACGAAAAAATCCACAAACTTAGGAAATTTCGATTGCAAATAGATGTAAACGATGAGCTCACTTGTTGGGCAGTTATTTGTAGGCAACCATACAAAGATAGAGTTGGAGAAGATGTTAAAAAATAATAAATGAATATTGTATGAAAAAATCACGTGTTTCACCAAAAGCAAGGGATGTCATGCAACGAAGAATAGCACGAAATGAGTATGAAGGATTTGAAAACCATATATTGGACACCACTCAGATAGAGTTGTTCAATAAGTTCATAGAAGAGAATCTTGGAATTAATGTCTCAATCAGTACTTTTGTGCAACAAAAAGCATGGTATGTTAAACCTATCATTGTACATGACACTTGTTGTTGTCATTATCATATGGAATTTCAATTATATTATGACACTGTTAGGTCCCTATACTACTAGTGTAACTCGTTAATGTTATTAATGCAACCCCCTTATTATATTGTTCTACCCATTAGCCCCCATATTGTTATTAATGTGCCCCATAGAAGCCCACTATTGTTATCGTTGTGCCCTTACATTATTATTGTTATGTTGGCTCTGATTATATTATGACCCCATAGACTCTTATATATATAAAGGACACCTTGTCATTTGTATCATCCATGAATTGTTCATTTGTGTAATGTAAAGGAGGTTTCCCCCTCGAAGAGGCTGATTTATAAGGCTTTGATCTATCTTTTATATCTTTGTGTGAGTTGGTTTCATAACATTTAATATCAGAGCTTTGGATTCTAGGGTTTCACTGCTCCAAATAGGTTGTCGTGGAGGTTTCAATATAACTTTTTTTCTACAAATTTTCAGAAGCTAATCAAAAAACCCTTTTGCACCGAAATTGTTCGGAACCTTTGGTCTGAATTTCAAATCTTTTATCACTATATTGTTGGAGTTATGATTTGATGAATTTAGGGTTTTTGCAAGCTCCAGAATTCCATCTCAAACATGGCATCATGGATTTTTCACTATAATTTGTTTTCTACGAAGGTTCGGACTTTGAAATTAAAACCCATTTCAGCTGAGATCATGATTATGCTCAAGCCTAAATTTTAGATCTTGTTTTGCTATATTTTTGGAGATACAGTCCAAGATATTTAGGGTTTCTGATGCTCCCAAATTACATCCCAAACAGGTGACCTAGGTAAAATCGTCAAAAATTTCTCTCTGAGCATCAGATTGAAATTTCGAAAGAAGCTACAGAAATAGGATGGACTGTAATTTTCTGTGTATTGTTTTCAGGTCTGAAGGTTGAAACAGTAATAGGTGGCACTTCATACAAATTAACTCTACCTAAAAAGTATATAAACAGGTCATCTTGGGAGATTGGGGGTAACTCTTGCAGAATCCAATTTTGATTAGACTAGTGGCATTGGAAAGAGGATGTAGAGGGCTACTGTAGGTCGCAATATCAGACCTTGGAGATCTGAAATTATAGATTTACAGTCATTTAAATATCGAGCTCTTAAAATCAAGAAAAGGCGATATGAGGAAGTTTGATGGCAAGGATCTGGTAAACTGGATACTTCAGATGGAACAATATTTTGATCTACATGATGTACAACTATTGCAAAAGGTATGTATTGTATATTTATATTTAGAATTGAATCGATTTTTATGGTATAGATGGCATTGTTCTCGTAAACCACTTGTCACTTGGTCAATTTTCACGGAGGAAATTATAACACATTATGAGGATACAAAGAGCAACACGTTCTTTAGCCAACTGTTAATCTCAAACAAAAGAGTTCAATGGAAGAGCACATTGAGAACTTGCAAAAATTGAATATAATGGTAAATGATATTCTATAGAAGGAAAGGGTTGATGCCTTCATAGGGACTTTAAAGGATAACATTCAACATGAGGTTCATCTTTGGGAACTTGATTCATTAGAGAACGCATTTAGGTTGGCAAGAAAAATTGAAAGCAGAATTATGGAAACAAGGAATCCTACCAGTCACAACTATAAATATGGAAGTGTTTTTTCTCATGGCCTTCCACAAACTACAAGGTTTACACCACAACAATTGGAAGCAAAAATAGAAAAAGGGCTTTGTTACAATTGTGATAAAAAATACACTAATGGTCAAAAGTGTGCTGAGAAAAAAATATTTTACATAGATTATGAAGAGGAGGAAGAAAAGGATCAAGAAACATCAAAAGAAGAGGATATATGCCAAAAAAACAACCCTAGAGAAAGAGTAAATGAATCTGGCCATATCTTGTAAATCATTGGCAAGAATTATCACTCCTCAAAATCTCAAGATAGGACATATCAAGAAGAAAAAGGTTCAAGAAGTGAAAGATCACATCGAGCATCAAGAAGTGAATCCAACCATATCTTGTAATGCATTGGTAATAATTACCACTCCTCAAACTCTCAAGATAGAAGGACATATCAAGAAGAAAAAGGTTCAAGCAGTGAACAATCACATCGAGAATCAACAACAAGTTCTCCAACTTTTAATGGATAACCCCACTTTGGTGCAGAATCGAATGAAACAACAAGTAGATCAACATAGCATTGAAAGAAGTTTTGATGTAGACAATTGGGTATTTTTACAAATACAACCATAGAAATAAATATCCATCAAGCAAGCTAAGAAGGAGAATAAATTATCACCAAAGTACTGTGGTCCTTACAAGGTACTGCAAAATATTGGCACTATGGCATACAAATTGGAGCTCCTTGCATCTTCCCAAGTGCCCCCAATTTTCCATGTTTCATGCTTAAAGAAGGTTATATATGGCAAGCTCCCATTTCAAACAATATTGTCAGAACTTGACAAGCAAGGAAAAATCATATTGGAACCTGAAGCAGTCACGAAAACAAGAACCCAACAACTACGAAATCAATCAATTTTAGAGTATCTCATCAAGTGGAAGAACTTACCCGCTGAAGATTCCACATGGGAGGACAAGAATTTTATACAGAAGCATCCAGAATGATTCAAGCATTGAGGACAACACTTTTTTAAGGAGAAGGGCATGTTAGGTCTCTATACTACTAGTGTAACCCCGTATTGTTATTAGTGCAACCCCCTTATTATATTGTTGTTCCTATTTAGTCCCCATAATTTTATTATTGTGCCCAATAGAAGCCCACTATTGTTATTGTTGTGCCCTTACATTATTATTGTTATGTCGGCTATGATTATATTATGACCCCTTAGACTCCTATATACAGAAAGGAGGTCTTGTCATTTGTATCATCCAAGAATGGTTCATTTGTGTAATGTAAATGAGGTTTCCCCCTCGAAGAGGCTGATTTATAAGGTGTTGATATATCTTTTATATCTTTTTGTAAGTTGGTTTCATAACAGAAACCTTCCTTAATTTTAGTAAAACATTTTGGAAAAAATTGCCTCCTCCTTCCATTATCTAGGGTTCATATATGAAATTCTATGTGCAAGAGAAATTCATGAATTATTTTACCAAAAGAAATGCATTGGTGGTAAAAAACATGATCATTGTGGAAATTTGACTTTATTTCACAAGAAAGTATTCTATTGATATAAATGATCAATCATTGTCTAACCTAAAAGTGAAATGGAAGAGATATTAATATATCCATACATCGATTAGTTCAAATAATAGTACAAGTGCTAAAAGGATTGATTTACAAGAAGAATAAATTTATGTGATAGAGTTTTTGAAGAAATTTGAGACAAAAATTTATAAGAACACCAAACATTCACATAGATATCAATGGAAGGACATACAATTCAAAAAGTCCCATGAAGTTTTTCCACAAGGGACCATTTTGTCAATAGTTGATTTTGCAGAGAATTACACATTTGTTGCACAAAATGAAATACAGACAGAATATTATCATTCTAAACAAGTATCTATACTTGTCCATATTCTATATATAAATGCTGAAAAAAAACGTTGATGATATAGAAAGCACCAGTGAGAATCAAAATGTTATTAAAGAATATTACTTTTATATTAGCGATGATCGTACACATGATACACATTTTGTACAACATTGTTTTGATAAGATTTATGACTCATTGAAAGGTCATGGAATAAAATTCAATGAAAATTGGATATGGGTAGATCGATGCGTAGGTAAATTCAAATCTTCATGATCATTTTTTTTATGTGTCGTCTTCATAAGAAAAACCACATTAAATATTGTTGGAATTTCTTTCAGACTGGTGATGGAAAAGGAGAACATGAGGCATGTATAAAACAAGCACTTCGAAGATATCAAATGGACCACTCTCCAAAATGTCTTATCTCAGCTGAAGAAGTTCATCAATGGTGCAATGCTGCACTAAGCCATCAGAATAACCCATCAAGGGAGGTACAGAGGTATGTACATATATACAAATTAACTTGTATATAGTTTTAATATATGATCATTTTTATTAATTTCTAATTTAAATATTTATATAATTATATAAGTTTAAACAATATGAGGATGATAATATTTCATATATAAATTGTATTTTAAATAACATATTTAAATTCTTGTTTGAATTTACTATATATATTTTTTGGCATATTGGAGTCAAAGATGTAGATAGATCGATTGCATATGAAGCTGAAATAGTAAAAGGAATTTGAAAATTGCATTCAATTAAAATATAGGATTACCGAAATGTGTTTGCATAAGATAAAAAAAAATTCTTGTTTTGTCATGTTTGCGTAGAGGACACACAATCCAATGATGTTTGTGAAAACAATATGTATGCAAAATCTTGGAAACATACAAAACTAAATACAAAGTGGAAAATGTTAGTTGCAAGCTTCGAAGAGATGGAATCATAGGACACTATAGTATCATCTGAAGGTGATCAAGATTATGATCTTGTAAGAGAATGTAACATTTCAATTGCTTTCAAAGGATATGTGTGTGTGTGTGTGTGTGTGTGTGTGTGTGTTTTATGTTCTTAAAATCTATGTGTGTAAGTATCTAGATAATAGTTAATAAAGTATAGAAATCTAGAAATAGATAAGAAAATCAAGTCCATGTTGATAAAGTTAATTTCATGTTAATTATGATCTAAATTTACACTTGTTTTACTATGCAGGAGATTTTTGTTGTAGTAGTTTCACCCATTAACAACATAGAAAATGTCAAGTATTAATTGATGCAGTGTAATGAATGCAAGATGAATTTATTGGAATACTATGATGATAACGACTTTATATATGAAATAGGGTCTATTATACTGAAAGGTTATTTTTTCCAAGAAGCTCACCAAACTGAGAGTGATGTTTCCTTTCAAGACTATCAACCTGATGTCATAAGTTGTCAATATGGTCATTTGGTTTGTGTAGGGTGCATAAAGTTGATAGAATTTCAATAAAAAAAACAATTGAAAGTTAAAAAATGGAGAATGTCAAAAGTTGACCATGAACAGATCATTGAGGATGACATTCCATTAGAATTTTTAAAATTGAACTACCCAACATTTTCTTCTAGTTGGATTCATCTTTGAGAAATTAGAGTTCAAGTACATTGTTGGCCTTTCTTTTTGTCGACTCGTAATTTGTACATAAGAATGTGATGATGTGAAAGTGATACTCAGTGGACCTTATATTGAGTTACAAAGTCATATGTATACTTCCTATTATGTAGGAATTTCATGAGGATTTTATGCTACTAATATTATGTTTTCATGCACGACAAGTAATTTATATGTACGTAAATTCTCTGGTCTTTAAAAATTTCATACATGAATTCAAATGTATTAGCCTTTCTACACATTAATGTGATTTAATGTACATACCATATTTTATAATGCAATGTTAAGTAATATTTGTTTTATACATCTACAGAAAATTATGAGATTAATTCAAATGCAAAATATCGATCATGTTTTGAATTTGCAATTTTACTAGACTCGTTTTAAATAAATTGACAAAACAACTTTAAGCAAAACCTAAGAATCATCTACTAACATTATAGGAATGATTGGTGGAATTTCTTGTTTCATATGGACTTGTTTTGAGGTGTGGAGCTTTACTTTCGAGGGATATATGATGAATGATGGAAGTTGCATGATGAACAATAGTTACCATGGTGGCCTAGTTTCGAAATCAGGAAATTTGGGGATGGCTTTGGTGTGGAGGATAAAACCTAGAATCATAATGGAAACCTAGGGACGACAGGGGCTAACAACCAAAATGGTGATGACACATTCTATGACCAACAAAATTTTAGGACCTGACGGACCTGGATGGGGTTAACTATTTTGGGTCAGGTATGGATGGACATCAAGTTCTGAAAGGGAAACAACTAGCGGGAGGACTAGCTAGAATATTCACCAGGCCAGGGTTTTGTCAGCAGAAGTTGGAAACATTTTTGAGCATATTTCATTGGAACAGCAACCACCATAACAAATGTCGTTTTCATGGAGGAAGATTTGGTTGACTACTCATCATATGCGATCGATACAACACCAATTTGGATGGTTGATCCACCTCAACATCCAGCAAGGCAAACACCAGAGAAACCCTATGCATCGGATGTCTAGGTTGGGGAATTTATATATGATATAGAGGATGAAGTGGCCACCATTAATGACATAGGGTTTGTACAATTGACCCCTACAACAACTTTGGATTTCATATATAATTTATAGGATGAAAAACCTCAACCGGTACTAAAAATATCATCTCCTTCCAACCTGCAATATTGGGAATATGCTAAACATGCACACCAAACATCTGGTCTTGGAGAAACATCCATGGTAGTTGGGGGTTTACTTGGTAACAAGGTAGCCACAGTTGGCATAGAAAACCTAGGGATCAACATAGTTGACAACCCAGGGGCCGAACCAAGGGTTACTCGCCCACAACACCCAGTTCAAACTTCTGGATGTTTTGAGGGCATGTCACAACAAATACTAGCACAAGAGGAAACCAGGGTATCAGACTCTGATGATAACCAGCGAGAGGTGCCTAAAATTTCCCCATAAAATCACCCACAGAGTACGGGAGGGAAATAATCAAAGTGCATTGAGGTGCGGGAATGTGGGCGACTACTAGTTTTTGGAGAAGGCATAAGTATGGCACAAGTTGTGGACAATGAGAGAACGAAGATAGTCGGATGAGTCAGAGGATGGAGCTATTCCGCGGCTAGGTTAAAATGATGGATTATGGATATTTGGGTCCATATCCTGGATCAACTATTGGTCATCCTTACTATGAGGTACAGATGCTTCGCCATCATCTTCATAAGCCCTGACCAGGAAAACTGGGTGTTGTCTAAGTACTGGCAGATAGAAATGACACTTGTACTACTTAAGCGATGGTTGCCACTTTTCGACCCTGATAAAGAAAAATCGGGGGTGGTACCAATATGGGTGCAATTACTAGGTCTATCTCTACAATTTTGGTCAGAGGATGTTCTCAAGTGCATTGGGGACGATCCAAGGATATATCTAGACCATGATAGATCATACATTAAATCTAACAACATTGCCATTTCAAGAATTATGGTGCATCTGGATACCAGAGAAGGGCTAGTAGAAAGTCTCAGCTTCTAATATAGGGAGATCATTAGATGGTAGATCCTAGATTATGAGGGGGTACTATTCTAGTGCAGGCACTACCATGAAGTCAATTACTTGTATAAAGACTGCCCACTAATCACCACTGTGTACATTGAGTCCCAAAAAATGCAAACGAAAATGGGAAAATAGGCACAAGTGGATATTGGATCGAATCATGGACAAAATGCATCAATGGAACCCCTAAGGCAACAAAGAGAGATTGGGAAGACTCCTCAATAACCGGATGCTCAACCTGTTGCTACAAGGGTCAATAGATCTCACTCCACTGGCACTGGTATGATTCCAGGTACTCTCATATCCTCTCCCCCATATCTTGTAATGTTTTTAATTCTAAATATGCCAATTTATCAATTGTTGCATCGGGTGTGGGTTTATCTACATGCAATTTGAGTCCCATCACATGTCTTGTTGTTTCCCCCCCCCACTAATCTGGCCACTGGTCCTATCACAATTAACAGAGTACACTCATTACATATTGAATGGGATGAATAATCGGGAAATAGCTCACAACATAGATACAATCTCTCATCCCTTTCCCACCCCAAGCCACATCATACCTTCGGACTATGTGACGACCCTCCCCCTAAATCATAGAAAATCCCCAGGGGAAGGAAATCATATATATCTAAAGCCATCTAGAGGGCTAGGATTGAGGTGGCGATAGGCATATAAACCTCCATTGACTGGGTTCTTAGAGAACAAAGAAACCCTTATTTGGTTACCCCATGAAGTGCCTCTCTTTCAAATATAGGGGTTTGGCCAGCCTAGACAAAAAATTGGCACTTATGACACTTTTTGAGTCTGAGAGGATCAATGTATTATTCCTACAAGAGACATTTGGTGAGGGTGTTTCCTTCAACACCTTACCGACACCCATTCTTCTTGGTTGGAACTTCCATACACTTGATGTGAGAGATTTATTGGGGGGTGCGCCATTGGTGTCAATAACATAAATATTAATATTGAAAACATTTGGGGAAGTGAAAGTTTATTGGGTGCAAAAATCACATCTATTGGACTAGACACCCCACTCTGCTTGATAAATATATATAGACACTATCATAAGCATGAGGGATTCTTGGATAAACTGATGACTTCATCATTTATGGATAATGATAATATCATCGTTGGAGGAGATTTGAACTTCTCATTGGGACATGTTGAATCATGGGGCTCACGAGCATAGAATGATCCCTTGAATGGATATTTTTAGCACCTATTGGATTATAATAGTCTCTTGAATATAGACATGAGCAACATTCAACCTACTTGGCGAAATAGGACAATTGGAAAGCATGCATTGGCCCGAATATTGGACCGATTTATCATTAAAGCACCACTAGTGGATCGTTTGGACAAAATTAGACAGTGGGTGGTATCTAGGGGCCTATCTAATCATTTTCCCATTTTTTTGAAGTCATAAGCTCCAATTGTAAGCCGAACACTCCTTTTAAATTCAACTTGGTCTGCCTTGAGGAAGGAAAACTACATAATATTGTAAAGCAACCTTGGATTCACTGTGGCAAAGATTTCAACTCCTCACCGATCGTAGTCATATCTAGTAATTTATCTCCTATCGAGCACATGACCATATTATTGGAAAAAGAGAAAAAGATAAGAGATGATACTACTCTACTGAAAATTAAAGCAAAACTTAATGATATGGAGGCCACAAGAAATTCAAGTTATATATCCATTGAAAGGAAGGGACAACTTATCAGGTTGCAAGCAGAAAAGATTAAACTCTTAAGACAAAAAGAGGAGACTTGGAGATTAAATATCAGAGCCATTTGGCTACAGGCCAGGAATGAAAATACTAAATTCTTCCAGCAATGTGCCAGGGGGGAGGAAATTAATTAATACGATTTGGATTTTAAGAGATAAAAATGGCAGGGAAGCCAACACCTTCAGTGAGCTTGTGGATATGGGCACTAGACATTTCTCCCAAATGTTTAGAGCCCCATCAGAAGCTACCATAGTAGAAGTTCTCCGCATTGCCAGGACAATGCCTCGATTTGTGGATGAGGAGGATGTGGAGAAATGGAATAATCCAGTCATGTTGGGGGAGGTTGAAGTTGTACTGAAGTGGTTCAAAAAGGAAAAAATCCCTGGACCAGATGGATGACGTATTGAATTTTATCTTACCTGTTTTGACCATATTAGATTAGATCTCCTCATTGATATCAAGGATTGCAAACTATCTGGGAAGATGCACAAGGGGTTTAATTCTACATTTATAGCACTCAACCCCAAGGCTAATAGCCCCTAGACATTTCATGACTATCACCTATATCCTTATGCAATTTCATATACAAAATCATGTCCAAAATCATTATTATCTACATCAAGCCCATCTTATCCAAGCGGATATCCAAGGAGCAATTTGCATTCCTCAATGTTTAAAAACTTAGGATATGTGAGATCATGTGTGTAAGAGAGAGATATATATGTGTATTAAGTGAATATTTAAAATGAAAATTTTCGAGTGTAATTTATTCCCAAGTTACCCAAGATACATGTCTCAAAAAATAAATCACGTCTCTTTGTAAATTAAATTCTAGTAAGTCTACACATTTAGACTTTTATTGATATTTGCTAAAGTGGTGAAGCTCACATAAATAATGGTGGGTAGTAACTCATGGTAAGTACATTTATTCACATATTTTTCCTAATCCCATTTGTTACGTAAATACTTTCTAAAATTATAATGGGTAGTAATTTGTGGTAAATATGTTATTTGCGTAAGTATGAGCTATTTTCAAGGATCTTAATTTTAAGTGTTTTTTGTTGAATTCCTTTCTTTTAATTTTTTTTCTTCTGATTAAAATTTAATTTAATTTTATGTTTTCATCTACTATTATAAATACATCAAGGATTATGAAGATCGACCATAACTAACTTCTTCTACACTCCCTCTTAGCTAGGGAGGTATTCATAATTTCTAACAAGATGTTAACTAATTGAATTTTTTTCTAAGGAAAGACTATATTAACATCATTATCAAATCAATATCAATATTACCAACATCACAGTCATCTAGGCCAACCCTATTAACCTATGCTAATCATGGCATCACCCAGTACCTATGGTATAACATTAATATCAACTAATCACCATGATATGGTTGACGTCTCAACCTCTGGTATCCAGACTAGTCCTTGTTCACCATCACATGCCTAGTGCACATATTATAGGATAAACTCCAAATGGCCTTAACCCAAGTTGAATGCCAAAACATGTTTTCTCTAAATAGAGATCTAATCACCTCTCTAAGATATCCAAGAAGCGCTCTTGGAGATTGAAGCAACTCCCTCAGAGATCCAAGAAGCTCTCTCTAAACATAGATCCAAGCAACTCACTCAGGGATCTAAGAAACTCTCTCAAATATCCAAAAATGATGTGAGGATGCTACAACTCATCCTCTAGAGCCATTTTCCTAATTTTGGTCACTATACTAGACACAAGGACAACATCCCTAATTCTGGTCAAAGTACATGATACAGGAAAATGTCCATTCACTGGACCATTATTCCTAATTCTGGTCAATGTTCTTGACACATGGATAACGTCCCTAATTTTGGTCACAACATAATACACATGAGGAATCTCTCTCCATGAAACCATTATTCCAAATTTTGTTCAAATTAACATAGGGATAATATCCTTGTATGTTTTAACCCCATACAAAAATTACCTACATACGAATTCTAAAACACAGAAAATAAACAATGCGAGAGCATAACACATAAAACACATATACACAGAGATTTTCCCGGGTCCCAAAACCGGACTCCAGCTTGATTTTTATTATGTTTTCTTCAATGTTACAATACATATTTATACATGCCGAAGCATCCAATACCATGGACCGAAAACTATCGCATCCAAAACCATGGACCGAAAACCATCGCGTCCAAGACCATGTGCAAAAAACATGCACAAAACCATAGGTAGGTTTGCCCAACCTAATATAGGGTCCAAAACCAAAAATTTCCGGGGTGCTGCCCTGGACCCCATAGAGTGGGGTCACTTGCAACCCTCAAACCCCCTGTGACCCCCCACTACATAATCGACACCCTCGGTTAACTACGTGGGCTAGTCGTGGAAAGAATATAACACAACCCAACATTCTCCCACTTGTTATTTTCTTTCCACAAGGGGCTACAAGAGAGCTTAGTCATTTATCCAGCCCTGCAACTCCCATTGTTTCTCTACACTAAGATAACTTCTCAGAGCTCACAAATTTATTCAATGCATCTGCAGTATTCTTCAAAGTGTCCACCTTTACCAACAACACCTTTTTGTCTTCTATCATATCCCTCACAAAGTGATAGTGAACATCAATGTGCTTTGTCTTTGAACGATATGCAGGGCTCTTTTCCAAGAAAATTTCACTTTGGCTCTCACAATCTATCCTTATATTTCCCTTTACTAACCCCATACTTGGACACAATCTCTGCAACCAAACTGTTTCCTTGCTTGCATGAGTGGCTGCAATGTATTATGCCTCTGTAGTTGATAGTGCCACTACAAATTGTTTCTTACTCATCCAATTGACTGCACCTCCAAAGAGGTTAAACACATACCCACTTGTAGATCTTCTCTGATCTAGATCTCTAGCCCAGTCTGCATCAACAAAGCCACGAATATCCAATACTCTTTCCAATCCTGGTCTTCCTTAGTAGTACAAACCATAATCACTAGTACCACACAAATACCTAAAAACCTGCTTCACTATTGTCTAGTGCTCCTTCCCTGGTTTTGACATAAACTTGCTTAATACTCCAACTGCATGTGTAATGTCTAGTCTAGTATAGACCATCACATACATCAGGCTACCGACTACACTTGCATATGGAACACGAGACATGTCCTGTTCCTCTTCTTATGTCTTGGGACACTATTCAACAGATAACTTTACACCTACAGGAATAGGAACCTTCACTGGTTTACTATCCTACATATTAAACCTTTACAATATTGTCTCGACATACTTCCTCTAGTTTAACCAGAGCTTCCTCTTTGTCTGATCTCTTTTAATTTCCATGCCCAAAATATAGTTTGCAGCACCAAGATATTTCATGTCGAATTTGGAGGACAAATGGGTCTTCAAATCCTGGATAATTTCTTTATCATTTCCAACCAACAACATATCATCCACATACAAGACCAGATAAATAACACACTCACCAATTAATTTAAAATACACATAGTGACCTACTTTTCTTCTAGTGAAGCCAAGTCCCCGTATAAATGTATCAAATTTCTGATACCACATCCTTGGTGATTGTTTTAACCCATACAGAGACTTCTTTAACTTGCATACCAGTTCTTTCTTACCCTTCACCGCCAATCCTTCAGGTTGCTTCATTTAGATCTCCTCTTCCAAATCCCCATGAAGAAATGTTGTCTTCACATCCATCTGTTCTACCTCAAAATCAAAAGCAGCAACAATAGATAAAAGAAATCTAATAGAAGTTACCTTGGCAACAAGAGAAAAAATATCACCAAAATCAATTTTCGACACATGGGATTAACATTTTGCTACCAACCAAGCTTTGTATTTCTCCACCTTTCCTTCTGCATTTGTCTTCTTCTTGGACACCCATTTGCTACCAATGGGTTTCCTTCCAGTCGGCAACTCCACCAGATCCCAAGCCTCATTTTTGTGCAAAGATTCCATTTCATCAACC
>APFE030554065.1:22131-79440 GCA_000404065.3 Pinus taeda | reverse complement strand
AAACCAAACACAAACAGTAGCTTCCGGACCAAAAACACTAGTTGGTGATGAAATCCAACCTCGTAGGATTCAGTACAGAAATAGCGGGTGGAACAGTTACCCCGGCACCCTGCTTAATGAATAGACTGGACCAAGTTCCTCCACTTTAACCGTCTCGAGTGAAGTGAACCCCCCAGAAAATCCAAGTGAGTCTAGCCGACGTCTGCTCCAGGTACAGTGGGATCTTCCCACCACCGTCACCTTGGGTAGAATCCTAAGATTTTGGCCACTAAGGTTACCAACAGCAACAAATACACCTGGGGGAACAGTCTACACTCCGACAGCACGCAAGGGCAGAGTAACAAGCTCAATCCCCTTACCGGCTCCTTGACAATGGTCAATCCAAGGTTTACCGATAAGTGATCCCTTGGCTCCTCAACAATAATCTGATGTTTACCGTTTGTAATACGTGCGTGTCTGGCGTCGTTCCCAACGAGGGAGGATTGATCCTCTCACTGGTTCGGACACGAGCTCGTGCTTCTCCTTTAAGAGGATCTTTCCCAGAGTATAAATGTAACAGCTGGATTTATCCTATCACAGGATAAGCTACTTGTTTGGTTTTATAGTCTTGGAGAGTTAATTACTCACCTACTCCAAGACACTAGCCTGATCTATATTGGTGCTTCAGAGCCCTAGTAAAATAAAAATTTCTAAGTTAATTTTACTTTAAGCGTTGATTTTAATGGCTGTTCTTAAGACAAAGGTGATGGAGATGAAACTTGATGGTGTATAGACTCGACTCCAATTCTCTAAAAGATGCACCTAAGATGATTTACACTATTTTTCTTTTCAATGAATTTTCTAATTAAGAGAGTTGAGAGAATGCAATCTTTCGATAAAAACAACTTTCTTAATAGACAACCAAAGAAACAATTCTCTTTATCTTTTCAAAGCGCACAAAACATGACCACTCTTTACTTCACGAAAAAATTCCTTTCTCTTTCAAAAACGTCAAATGCTACTCTAAAGTAAACTTTGCAAAGGAGAGCTTTTATACTTTCCTATTTAATAAAGCATGTAAAACTAATCTAATCAAAGCAATTTCAAGATCTATGAAAATCTATGAAAATTCACTCAAAAGCAAATCAAAGGAAATTTACCTAACTTTCCCTAACAAGTAAATCTAAGAAGCAAAAGCCTACTAAGATGATTCCGGGATGTTTTTCTTGGCAACAATCAGTCCAAGGACTAGTTTATGCATAATCACAAACTAATCAAAACAAAAAATCAAACTCTTTTTGTTCTTTTTGAAAATGAAATTCACAACTTTAAATGAACAAGCTATATTGAAATTTTTCAAAGAGGCAACACAAAGGTAGGTCGCTCATGCGGGTAGACTTTACGACTGGTCCGACTCCTAAGAAGACTGACAAAACCAGATATATCTAAGGCTCCGCAACTTCTAAATCCAAAGTCACTACAGGACCAATACAAAAATCAAAACCCTAATGCTAAATTTTCAATGAATTTCACTAAAACTTTCGACACTAATGGGACAAGTGCAGGTGAAGATTTTTGATAGACAACCAGTGGATCTGGGCAGTAAAGACTAAGAAAACAAAATCTAAAGGGAAAAAATGGATAAAATTGGAATTTTCTCAATTTTAACAGGGTACGCAGGCAGCCTGTTTAACCAGGTGCGCCTACGCTCTGTGTGCAAAGAGACAGTGTGTACAAGTACGCACTGTGTCTAACTCAGAGGGTGTGTACTGCTGCAAAATGAAGAAAAACTAAATTCTAACTCGACTCTAAGCTAACCCACCCAAAAACACAGTCAAGCAATCAAAAAACAAAAGAAACAAGACTCTTTTCAGATCAAAGTAATACTCAAAGGAAAAAATCAAGCACATCAATGGATTCCCCAGTGGAGTCGCCAATTTGTCATGCGGAAAGAGTTATTTTTGCTGAAAAAACTAACCTCCCTAGGAGTCTAAGACTCTCTAGTGACAAACAAGACAATTAAGAGCAATCCTTCTCTAAACATACATTATTCTATGAGAAACCAAGTGTTTTTCAATCCTACCTCAAGTCCAACACTTGTTGCAGCAGTCCAGCCTCGTCGATCCAGATGAGCTCCTCCTTCACTTTGAAACCTGCATACACTAACAATCAAACGATTACATAACACCTGAATATTCCATAAAACAAAGCATATTCAACATATAGACCAATGAGTATATGAAACAATTCATTAACAACAAATCATTGAGAAGAATGGACTTATTTGTATTAAGGAAACAAAAAAGAAACCATTACAACCTGAGCCTTGGTTTTGTGCAAGTTCCTCCCAGGGTCCAGCAAGAGTTTTCCTCTACTTTGACAAGCTGACCCACTTCCAAATGAAACAAGAAAGGATGGTAATCTCTCCTCACAAGCTTACAATGGAAGTCTTAATTCCAGCAGCATCTACCCTTTGGAATGTTCAGCTTTCAACCTCCCCCTCCCTTGGCCCAATGCCTGTATTTATAGTGTTCTAGAGGAAGTTATTCAGTTCCAACATCAATGGGATACTCCCTCTTTTGGATGGGGTAGCTCCTCTCTTGATGGGATAAGTTCCTCTATCATAGGGATGCATGAACCATCTGGAGGCGCTCAATACACGTCAAACACTCTTCTAGAAAGCTCTAGAAGTGACCACAAGTAACTTTTTTAAGATGAAACTCGCGCCTTTTGACCTTTACAGGGGTGCACATCCATCCCTTGGCTTACAGAGCATACAAGTATGCAGGTACAATGAGCTTGGGATGTGTACACGCAGTCAAGGTAGAGAGAACCTGCGTACCCAGAGATAAACATGCTTTTTAATGACTTTCTCTCTTTTTTGAAGTTTGACATGAAGAGAATAGGTATAAGGCTTGACAAGGAGGATAATATGACTATTGATGGAGCCATATTAACTGCAGATAGTCATGGTGACAAATTTCAGTGTAACACATAGGAAAAGATCAAATTTTTACAACTCGAAACTCAATTCCAGCTAGATGAGCTAAAAAAAAGAGGCATCATTCTAAATTGGTTTTTGTTTAGAAAATTTCTTTATTTGAGTTTGAGACAAACTCCCATCAACATCCATAAACTAATCAATTCAATAATTTTGAGTTTGATTCAATGCCCAATGCAAGAATAAATTTTCATGCAGATGTAGAAATTTAGCCTGCACTTCCCAAGCCCATCATTAGACCTTGGGAAAAATTGTTTAACAACAGGAACAACATCTATCTTGGATATGACAAGGATTCATCCTTTCATATTCCAACCTATTCTAAGACCATTTAGTTTTGAATCGCTATGTTTATTCAAGGAAACTCAATTTCACTCACTACTCCTCTTATATAGTAGCCAAAAATTGTTAAATACCAACATTGTGACAGAGTTAGCTATGTGAAAGATCAGTGTTTTTATCTTCATCTGTGTGATCATTGTGGTAATCAAACTCATCATTCAAACAAATATTTCAGAAACAAGCTTCCTACAAGAATGAATATTCACCTTGATTGGATTACTTCTTTGCAATGGGATTCAATAGCCATGAAGATATTTCAATCATACTACAAAATTTCTTCTTGATTATTGACATGTATTGTAGTTGATATTTCTTTATCATCTCACCTTGTATCTTATAAGGGGGAATTTATGGTCATTTATAAGATTCAAAGATACATCAAGCAAGCATGGACCACAACTTGAGCATGTTTCTTGAAGGCTAGAGACAGTTTCAGCCATACCCAGATTCAAAGTTGAAGTCGGAGATAGAGAAATTCCCCATGAGCATGCCTTTGGTTGGTGGCCTTCCTTAAACACCATTGGTTGAGATCTTAATGGTTTACTATTTTCAAGAATTATGGAGCAATTCCATTAGTAGAAGCCTTCATCTTCTTTCCAGATCTGGAAATATTATAGGAATTGCATCAAGTGTTCCAGGTTAAGACCTCAATGGTCTCCCTTTCCAAAACATTAGGGATCACTTCCACTAGTATAAGACTTTAGCTTCTAGCCAAATTTGGAATTGTTCCAAGAAATGCACCAAGTGTTCCATTGTTGGTGTTCATTCTTAAACCACCACTAGTTGAGACCTCGATTTCTCCCACTTTATACTAACATTTCAGAGAGCACATTCAACCAATTTCTCCCATGGATTTTTTACATTTTTCTTTTGTATTTTAGCTCTCTCCTTGGACTCACATATACCCCTTCAGATTAGGGGGGGATGTTAGACACCTAATCCACTAAGGGTTATGGTGTGGAATATGAACAGTGTTTGGAGTCCAAGATACCACTTGGAATATGAAAACCAAGGGTCATTAGAATGTATTAAAATATATATACTTATGAATAGAATGCATCTCACTTTTATCTTAATCTTGTTTATCATTTGTGAGTGTTTAAGAAATTTTGAAGGTCTATAATTCCTCAATAGCCGAAACTTTTGGATTAAATATTAGGGAAAGGGATCTCAATATTTTTTGAACAAATTTGGATTCCTTAATGGTATCACCAAGACCTATGATATTGTTGGCTATCCCACATACACAAAGATATAATGTTGTAACATTCTCATCATCATCCATTTTCATATTTTGAATTGAATTTTATAATTTTGCAGCTTATCCTTCTTTATTTTTCCATCTCCTTCATAGTTGCTTTGAATCTTGTATTAAATTTCATTGGTCGATTTGTAATGCATTACTTTGACAAATTTTGTGTTTAATAGTCCACTTAATATGACATTTTTTGCATAGAGTAATTTAAACTTTGCATCAGTTGGAGGAGTTACAAGCACCTAATATTTTTAACAACCATCCATACATTAGTAACTAGAGACATAATGTATGTGTTAATCCTTATTTTCCAAGATTCATAATTTGATCCACAAAACACTAGAGCCTTTCTTGAAGAAGATCCCCTGTGATTGGCCATGTTCCTTTGTGATATACCTTATAGTGATTAACTATTCCTCAAGGAACCTACTCTGATCCAAATTGTTGGAAATATGATTATACTAAAAGGGGGGGGGGGGAGCGCGGTGTGGATGTGAATTAGTATAATGACCAATATTAGTTAATCCAAAACTCTTCAATAATAATAATATGAATCATAATAATAACATAAGTTTACAAGATAATCTTGTATCGTGAGCAAAGCCACAAGCGTCTGCAATGAAGGTGATCTAATCTCTATGTTTGTGCTCTTCATGGCCTCCCCTGGTGCAGCTGGTCAGGGCCATGTTGTCCCCTAGCCATCATGGTGGAACCACTTCCGAACCTTGGCACCCAACCCTTCAAGGACATGGTTGCTGGTAGGCCTCCAGACCAGGATTCATTTTTCACAAAAAAAATTTCCATCTCGGCCTTCTATTCAACAAGAGGAAACTCTAATAGTGAAGGAACAATACACTCTCAGAAAAAGGAACCGCATCAAAGGAATAAAGGAATAGAGAAAGGGAAAATCAAAGATATTCGAAAAATAAATGGAAAGGCCTCAGAACCGCCTTCCCTAGCAGACATAAATCCAACAAAATCTCAGGAGAAAATGCAAGAACAGAGGAAAAAAAAACAAAGAAAAAAGAAAATATCAGAACTGGAAATCCAGGACCCAGGAGTAGCAGTCTACGGAGAATACATGCAAGAACATGCAGTAATATGCAATTTTATGGGCTTCTGGCCAATTGAAAGAGCCTTGAACTGGTGGATACAAATCAAATGGGCACCCAAGGGAGAGATAAGACTTCAATTGGGATCCAAAGGATTCTTCATAGTGATATTTGACCTCCTAGAAGATAGAGATAGAAAATTTGAAGGAGGACCCTATTTCTACAACTCAGTTGGATTATACATGAGATTTTGGAAGGACAACTTCACACCCAAAAGGGATGATTTCACAAGAGTTCCAGTATGGGTTTACCTTTACTCTTTACCAATTGATTACTAGGCACCTTTGGTCTTAAAAGGTATAGGAGACTAGCTGGGGGAGTATATCAAAATGTATGAAGGTACCAGAACTGGACACTACGTTTCTTATGCCAGTATCTTCATATACATTGATGTCTCTGGAGCCCTTCCATAAGAAATGAAATTAATATTCAGGGATGAAGTCTGGCTTCAAAGTATAGACTACGAACATATCCCCTTCAGATGCAGGAAGTGCCACGAGCATGGGCATCTCTTCCGAGACTGCCCTCTTAAAAAAATCCCTCAATCTCCAGAACAAGCAAGCAACAAAAAAAGGTAGTGAAGGCTTCACTAAATTCATCTCCGGGAACAATAAGAACAGGAATAAGGAAGAATCAATACAAAGAGGCTAGTCAAAACCAGTTTGAGGCACTGAACATCACTGAGGAGAAAATGGATCCCAACTACTTGATAGGAGATGAAGTAGGAGAAGAGGGACTAAACCAAGTAGACAGAGAATATGAAGATAGGGACATAGTCTATATGTATAGCAGGAAGGAGCACTCACAAGAGGGTACAGAAATGGAGCAAATAGCAACATAAGAAACACCAGAAGAAAGTGCCATAGAAGAAGCTCCAGATGGGGTAGATTTAGAAACAATTGCAGAGGCATGGAAATTAAATGGAATTAATGCCATACCAGAACACCAGCTACAAAAAATTGAAGGTCTTTATCTCCTCCAGGAAGATTTAAAACTCAGAGCACTCCACCCGATTCAAGAAAGTACGACATCAAAGGGCATCTTAGCGAATATTCTAGTTGGAGGACTCAACCTCAAAGGCCCAAGCTGGAAAAGAGGCAGAAAGACTACCAGTCAGCTCCTCCAAGAACTGGGAGCCAAGCTAATCATGAAGGAAAGGTAAAAGCTCTGGCCCTTAATCCCTATCCATGTCAATGAATTGCATTTCTTGGAATATTAGAGGACTGAACAGTCTTGGGAAGAAATGAATCTTGAAAAACATAATTTTGTCTGATAATCCAGGCATCCTTCTAATTCAAGAAACCAAACTTGATTTGGTACACCCCCCTCTCCTTCTCAACTCTTGTTTCAAGCCTTACAACTTCTTAGCCAACTCGGCAATAGGTTCGGCAGGAGGAATAATGACCCTATGGAAAAACTCCAAGTTTGACCTCATATCCTCATTGGCCACTCATCATTCCATATAAGTGGTCTTGAGAATCATTAGCACCAATGAGAGTATCATCATAACAAATGTCTATGCCCCGCACAAGGTTATAGACCGAATAAAAGTGCTCCAATGCATCTCCAACCTCCTTGATCCTATAAACCTTCCTTTCAAAATCATAGCAGGTGACTTTAATATGATATCTAATCTAGTTGAGAAGAGAGGTGGTATCCCAAAAGCTCGATAAGGACTATGAGGCTTTCCTTACTACCATAGTAAACCTCAACCTCATAGACGTACCTACTAGCAATGGCATTTTTACCTGGAACAATAGAAGAGGAGGAGACCGTCAAATAGACTCACCGTTAGACCACTTTCTCTTATCAGAGGAAACTTATCTCACCTCTTGGGAAATAGTGGTGAGAATCCTCCTGCAAGCAGGCTTAGATCATTGGCCTATCTCTCTCAAGATTCAAATTTCCAATGGCCAAAAAAATAAACCATTTAGATTCGAAGCCTTCTGGTTGGATCACCCGGACTTCATGGAAAAAATTAAACAATGGTTGTAAAATCCTCCCACCAGATCAGGCAACAAAATGTACAAATTCCAACAAAAGCTAAAATATATCAAAGAGGAAATCAAAAAATGGAATAGAGAATCATTCAGCAACATCACCACGAAAAATAATAATAATAATAAAATTGGAGCACAAATTGGAACTTCTCCACAAAAATATAATTGAAGAAGGGCTGATGGAGAGCATAAAGCAAGAAGAACAAAGATTATGACAAATCTTGGAGGAAAAGGCCATCCAGGAAGAGAATTTGTGGCAACAAAAATCTAGAATCAATTGGTTGAAATGTGGGGAAAAGAATACTGCTTTTTTCCATAAATCAATGATACAACATAGGAGGAACAATAGAATTTTGGCTCTGAAGAACTGAGAGGGTCATCTCATTCACTCTCATGAGGATTTGGAATTTGAGCTCACTCATTACTTTAGCTCTCTTCTCAAAGAGCCAAGGAACGACCAAGTGCGGGAAATTAAAAATATCACCTACCATATCCCCAAAGTCCTCATCGAAGAGCATAATAGAATGCTCCTAAGAAAAGTGTCCCTCTAGGAAGTGGAAGATGTGATAATGGGAATTTCTAATGGCAAATCCCCTAGTCCAGAAAATTTCACCATTGACTTCTACAAAGCTTGCTGGCCCATCCTCAAACTGGAAGTCCATGCCCTTGTGGAAGAGTCCCGTATTCAGAAGTTTGTCCTAAAATCCCTGAACTCCACTTTACTAACCTTGATTCCCAAAGGAAAATCTACTAACTCCCCAAATAAATTCAGGCCTATAGCCCTCTGCAATGTCATTTACAAAATTATCTCCAAATTCCTTGCCAATCTGATAAAATCTATCCTGCCCCTCCTTATCTCCCATCACCAATCCTGCTACGTGGAAGGTAGGAAAATCCTGGATAGTATCATCTATTTTCATGAGCTCATCCACTCTCTCAAAACTAAAAAAAACCTAGTATGATGATTCAATTGGACATGTCCAAATCCTTTGACAAAAGTAGTTAGGAGTATATGAGACAAGTTCTGGAAGCGTTTAGGTTCCACAAAGACAATATCAAATGGACCATGGCAATGGTGTCGAGATAATTTTTCTCCATCCTAATGAATGGTTCCCCTTCGCAACCCATCAATCCTTCCAGGGGTATCACACAAGGTGATCCTATCTCCCCCTTCCTCTTTGTCATCATGGTTGAAGGGCTTAGCCGCTCTATTTCTGCTACTTTTCACTCTAACAAGATCTCAAGCCTCCAGCCTTATGCCTCTACTCCCCCTCCACACACCAGTAATTCATGGATGACACCCTTCTTATGGGGAGCCTGACAATCATAGAAGCATCCTCTCTTAAGTCCATTCTGTCTGACTTATCTACAACCTTTGGTACCACTATCAACCTTGAAAAATCCAAGTTGTTATTCTTTAACACCCCACTCTTCATCTGCAAAAACATCACCATACTTTTGGACTTCCCCATCAGCACCCTCCCCTCCAACTACCTAGGGATTCCCCTAACAGACATGCCACTCTCCAGGGCTACTTGGGAAGACCTGATCAATAAGTTGGAGAAAATAATTGCCAATTAGACCTTCATATCCCTCAATCTAGCAAGATGTCTTGTCCTTGTTAAACTTGTTCTTCAAGCCATCCACTCTACCTGTATTTGACTTTGGTTGCCCCCAAAGTGATCTCAAACAAAATCAGAAACCTGCAGAGGAATTTCTTGTGGAGAGGTGCAAAGCTTAAGTAGAAATGGGCTTTGGTTGCATGGGAAAAAATTTGCAAGCCTAAAAAAGATGGAGGTCTTGGTCTAAGAGACATAGACCTTCTGGGGAAAGCCGTGGGTGCCAAAACCTTATGGGGATGGATTGCAAATCCCAACTCCCCTTGCAGAATCCTATCGAAAGCTAAGTACACCCCTTCCCTTTTGGAGGAGAAAATCATCAAGCTAAATGGAATCATCAAAGGATCGGTTATTTGGAATCAAGCGTGGGAGAACAGGGATATCATTCAAAAACATAGTTTCTGGGAGATTAGTAATGGAAACAAGGCTCTCTTCTAGGAATATGCTTGGAAAGAAAGGTTAGAACTAGATCAAGATCAATACCATAAAATTAATACTGACATGAAAAATAGAGGGAAGACTAAATTAAGCCAGTATTGGAAACCAAGTGAGGAAGAGGACAGATGGAGAATATAGTTGGATCAAAAGGACTAGGCTCCCCACAATAGTCCTCAAGCCTGGTTTGATCTTTCTTCAAAACTTCAAAAAAGACAAATCGTCCTTGACTCCGCTGAGGACAAAATTAGATGGGGAAAAATTTAGCAGGTCTCTTCAATTTAAAAGAAGCCTATAGATACATTGCCAAGATGGATCAACTACAACCAGACTTGAAATGGAATTCCATCTGGGACATAATGGAGTGGCCTAAAATATCTATCTTTCTATGGCTAGTGATGCACAAGAAGATCTTAACGTGGGACAACTTAAGGAGAAAAGGCTTCATCGGTCCCTCTAGATGCCATCTCTATCAGCAAGAATAAGAAACCCCCAATCACCTTCTGAATGAATTCCCATTTGCGTCCAAATTTTGGGATTAGATATTACTGGTATTCAACAGCTCAGATTAGGATCACTCCTCCATATAGAACACCATCGCGAACTAGAGATCATCCTTCTCCTCACATCCACTGGTAAATCGTGCATGGAATCTAATTCTTGGTTTGGTCTACTAGGCACTGTGGAAAGAGCACAATGCAAGAATCTTTTGGGGCATCTCTACTCATGAGGAAATTATAATATCAAAGATCAAAAGAGAAATCTAGGAAACAGTGACTTCTCTACCCACTCAGTCTTCCAAAGCCCCTCCCACAACTCTGAAGCGAGAATTCTCTCAATGTTGGGCCTTCTTCAGATCAAGTTAATGAATTCACCTCCTTCTCCAGGCATGACAATCAAAAATACATCTGGAGGCCGCCAAAGCTTAGCACCTTAAAGCTCAACTATGATGGTGTAGACAAAGATAATCTAGGCCAAGCAGGTTTTGGAGGGGTCTTCAGGAACTCAAAAGGTGAAATAATTTGGATATATGAGGGTAACATAAGTTTAGCCACAAATAATGTTGTTGAACATCATGCTTTAGAAAATGGTATCACCATCACGCACAACTTAAAGCTTAGTCCTTTGATGATAGAAGGAGATTCCACATTGGCCACCCAAATAGGCAAAAATTTACAGCAAGGCATCGACGTGGAAAAATTCTCTGACAACTAGTGACTTAACAAAATTATACATCGGATCAAACACAAAATAAATAGAATGGCAGGCCTCCACTTTCAGGTCATCAGAAGGAGTGGTAATATGCTTGTGGACATACTTGCAAATGAGGGTATAGCTAGGACCCTTCAACTAAACTCTAAAGCATGGAAGGATCTAGAGGATGGTGACCTCTGTCAGCACTGCACATCCATTGATGTCAAAGATATCCAATCTACCGAACAATAAGTTTTCACATACCCTTCATGATTTCAAGGTCATTTCGAAGTATAGGTGGAAGGACATCATTGTGGCACACGCACCCAAACCCATCCTCGACTCACCAGATGTCATGGGCCTTACTGCCACCTCCCTTCTCGCTTGTGCGGACGTCGCCTCCCTATCACATCCTTTCTGCTTGGCTCTTCCTCCTCCACCTAGCATCTATTATTTGCATGCTTCCCCTTCCTACCCCACTTCCTTGCCCCATGCCTCCCTTCATCCCCTGGCCTCTATATTTCCCCCTCCCCTTTCTCCACCTCATCTTCTCCTCTACTCTCTTTCCTCCTCTCTCGTCATTTTCTCTTTGTTTCCTTTCACTCCCCAACCCCTCTATTTTCATCATCGATCTAAAGAATAGATCCATCCTAGGCTCTAGTCAGGAAGGAAGGCATAGTCACACAGCTTCCCGATGGCATTCACTGGGTTTGCCCCCTACTACCCACACAGAGACCTCCGTGAGGCACACATCTCTGTGCTACACGGTGGTTGTTAATTTGAAAACTCAACAGCACATAGACAATTTGGAAGCCCAATCAAATGTTCTTCACGGAGAGGTCACAACTGAGGATGTTGACACTGACTTCGCTTGGATCCCTGATCTTGCCCTCACTAGAGCGCATGAGAACCTCTATGCGCAAAACATAGAAACATGGTGGTAGATGAAAATTATCATGGGGCTTGCAATGCAGGAGCATGAGGAGCACACCAAGATTTGTGAAACAAATATTGACAGTCTCACTAAGAAGTTTGCCATCTATGTTGAAGTCGTCCACCATTGTTGGTTCATAACTTGGGATTCACTGCAATATACAGTCATCAGGAGGAAGTCGATGGTGAAGGTCCATTCTTTTGTTGAAGGCTCTCCAAGCATCTAGAAGGATCCTGCAGGTGCCTCCACCAGTCTCTCGAACTCCATTGCGCAGTAAGAGGGGAGCACCCAAGGGACCCCCACTAACCTGGACAATGATTTGGTGACCACCAACCAATAATGACTTTTGCCAACTCTCTTTTGTCTCTTCTCCTCAGTGGAGGTTTGACTGCGGCAGACTTCTTAGTCTTGGAAATAATATACTCAGGCCTAGTCTGCCCCACTTCTGTTATAAGTAATACTCATCCTTCTAACGATGTTGTAAAAAGGGTTCTCCTCTGTTTCCATCAAAGAACTCAGACCACACTTTTGCCATAACTTCTATGTAAAAAGGATAATACTAAGGTCATTTCAGGCTTTTTTTTTGGGTCCTTGTGTCGGGCTCTCTCCTTGTTGTTGGGCATGGAATCCCCCCATAGCATGTTTTGGGGCTCAAAGCCCAAGTTTTGAGTAATATTATTGTAAAGCACTATGAATTGTAGGCGCGGAGCGCAAATTGTATGTTAGAGTCATAGGGGCGTTTGCCATAAGTTTCGAATGTAGTGTCAGCCTACCAATGGTTCGCAGACCATGGGATTCTATAAATAGAGCGAGGCTCTAAGTTGTAAAGTAACGAATGAAGGGATGGAATCTGGTAGATAGAATAAGATAGCGAGCATAGAGCAAGATTCTACGTATCTTGGATCATAGTAGTAGGGAGAGGCTCTGCAGTTGAGTGTGCAGAGGCCTAGTAGAGTCCGCAGTTGAGTGCGCGGACCCACTGCAGCTGAGTGTGCAGGGCGGAGTCGAGTCTATAACCAAGGAAGAAGAATAATAAAGAGAAGTTTTATCTAAATTTCATGTATCTATTCTTGTGTTATTACCTGTTTGATATCATTCGCAATTATATTGTTTAATTATTGCACGCATTTGTATGAATGGTGAATATTGTTAAGTATAACTGAAAGAATACATATAAGCTAAGTTAATCAACTAATATCGGGTAACTAGTAAGGATTTGGGTAATAACATTGTTCGGTGCCTGAGTAGGGTTGCGCAAAGGCAACATCCCAGGCTGCGAGGTACGGGTAAGCACACGTAGCGACGTATGTGCAGGGTCGAACTGCAGACCACTTGAAACCATCAGACATCCTAAGGGTGTGAAAACCTGGTTCTAGCACCCTCCCATACTACTTTGGGTGAGACCTCAGTCTGCGCTCCACGGATTGTTGCCGAAATGGCCAGTAGTACTGGGATTTGTTTGGCTAAATCATCTCCGAACTTAGGTCAGGCCCCAACAAGCCAACAAATGGTTCCATTGCCAGGACCAGGATCTGCATAAGGGATGTCTAATGTCGTGTCAGTGGAATCCAACGAAGAAAGAAATTGAAGGGTGGTTAGATGGAAAGATTCACGAGTTCGGGCACAGGGAAACAGAAATCCATGAGTATCAAAGGAACAGTGGTTGGAGTGCTACTTATATATGGAAATCCATGAAATTTTCTTTGCATCCTTCCCCTCTGAGTTGTATGAGTGGATCACGAAGCTGGCAGACAGTCAGGGGAGGTGTATGCTTGACAAACCAGTTGTGTGGACTCTAGAATTAGTGCACAGACTAGAAGCATCAGAAGATAAGATTGCGCATGCTGTAGACCATTGGCTCAATCGAATAATAGGAGGATTTATTACTAAGTTCGCAGTAGACACGAAATTTAGCTATAGCAAGGCAGAACGATGCTTCCTCAAAGGACTGCGAGGTAAGTACATTAAATCTTTGAACACTTGGATTAAGATGTTATTGTGTGAAAAGCGGGTTATGTGAATAAATTGATGTTTGGGGCTACGCGAAGTGAGAGGATCTATAGAAATGAAGGTAGCACAGAGATAGAAAACAACCCCTTGATTTTGCCTCGGTGGGAAAGTGAGGAAGAGCTCACGAAAGTTTCTCCGAGAAGCGCGGTTAGTCTGATAAGGCAGTGAATTCTGTGCCTACCACCTCCACCTACACCACCACCATTCTCACAATCTTCACCTCCATCTCCACCCATACCACCTTCACCACCACCATAGTTCAATATGGCGAGCGTGATAAAATTGACGGTATTCAAGGGAGTGTAGAATTTTCACCTGTAGAATAAACCGATATATGCAATGTCCTAAAGCATAATACTTTTTCTACTTCTACAAAACATCAAGTGGAAGCATAATCGAAATCATCAGCAACATCAAGTAGAAACATGCATAACTGATCAAGAGAATTAATCACACATAACACAAGACATAACCAGGGGAAAGCACCAGCATAAAATCCCAACCATATATTATCAATCAAGTGGAAATCCTCTTCACAATACAAAAAGAATTAGCTGTCAAGCTATTCAGTTCTCAATGAACTATGAAGATATGAAGATATGTCTCATGAACCAACCAAGCCCTATTTATATAGGCTTTCCCTATGGTCCGTACATAGTTTTCTTAGGAAATAATAACAAAAGCATATGCTATTAATTCCAACATACCAAAAACAACCAATGGTCCAACTACATATTCCTTGAGAACACTAGTTCCTCAACCATGCAAAAACTACTTACTAGAAATAGTTAAGCATTTGATAGTACATTGTCCCACCTCTGATCTCAACTAGGTCTCTGACAGCACTGACATGCTACTGTTATTCATGAGTGAATCCTCGGTTGTCTAGAATAATAGTTGTCACATGCATGCAAGCATTAACAAACTATATTTTATTATTTTAACAATTTGTTAAAATAATCTAACTGGACTTGATTAGTAAGAACTAAGTTAATTGATTCTCTCATTATAGAACTCATGCTTATTCCCTCAATCAGTGGAGAAAACTCATGTGCATGCTCACAAAGACTTCAAATTCAAATTTCCTTAATTAATTAACTCAACTGAATTAATTAATTAATAATTCAAACCGCTATTAAGACCAAAATTAATTTTACTTCCTATAGATAGACTAGGGACTACTATAAATAGGAAGGGACCTAGAAATGCTATTTTTAGAACTTTCTATTTTTATTAGTTTCACCTCTCACCCAATGTGGCCAATGACCTCATTAGCCAAAATGCTATTTTTAGACATGCTATTTTTAGCAGGTCTATTTTTAGCACATTCTAAATTTAGCATTTCTTGTTGCACACTTTTCAACAGGGAGTAGGGTACGAAGATCCAGAACAATTTTGGTTCGTGGTAAGGGTTGTATGGGAAGCACAAGGAGTCATGGATGACAATATAAAGAAGGCAATGTTGGTGAACACATTGTAGGATCGTGCACTAACATGGCACGTTAAGCATTCTAATGACCGTCCAAACGCGGGGATCACAGATATCCAGGCCGCGTTGAACAAGGAATTTAGTAGGCCAAAGTCGGAGACACAATCGATTATCGAGTTTAAGGAGATTGCGATGCGTCTAGGCGAGACCCCTGGGATCTGGATTAGAGACTGAAGAGTATGATTCGCAAAGCCAACATGACCTTGATAGATGGGTAGCACCGCACATGGTTTGTAGCGTCACTAACACTGCATCTAAGGACGGTGCTGTCGCAGTAGAAGTTATCCACCCAGGCCAAAGATTTGGAGATTGCAATGAGACTTCATGAGACCCCAATATAAGATCCTGGCCTGGGAGTCCAACAAATCCATGCAGAACTGCAAAATTTGCGCCTGGAAATGCTGAGTTTGAAACAAGATAGGACAACTTAGCTAGAGGCGTACGAGGAGGTATGGTGCATAAAGTGCAAAGGCTTGGGGCATGAAAAGGACCATTGTCCAGTCTTCACGAATTACTTGGTGGGAGGAGGGCCAATGCCATTAAGACTAGAGGCACAAGCAGGACCGATCACGACACTTGCATTATGATGTACGATTTGTTAGATAGGAGGAAAACATGCTATGGATAATTGTCATCTATTACAGAAGTATACGCAGACGTCCCAACAATTGTTCTGTAATTTTTGTAGGTTGGTAGGCAATGATGAGCACGCCTGTATAAGTTATGAACTAATGATGGATCAGACTCCTACCTACAGAGTGCAGGTTGAAACACGAGCCCTCGACCCAAATGTGGAAATGTCGCGCGTTGGATTTCAGGGGCGTAGACAAGGTTGAGGTGGAATGGGACCAGGAAGGGGTCCGGACAACTAATTTGTTACAATTGCAGAGGGCTAGGGCACTATGCCCGTGATTGTACGAATCCAAAGAGAGCATCATGTTTATATTGTATTTAGTTTGATCATGAGACAGAGGACTACCCTACACGGATAGCAAGGTTGAGCGATAAAGGGATACTCCAGCCTCCCCTGACTCAGAATCTGCAAATGATGAGGTCTGAGTCATCCAAAGGGGACCCGAATGTAAATATAGTGCTCAGAAGTAGTATCACGACAGGAGATGACAAAAGAAAGCAGGCTGAAGAAAGTGTGTGGATTCACAAGGCTCCTACAAAGGAACCTGAATTTGATTTGGAGCGTGTTAAGGAGACATTCATGGAAGCTAAGAAGAGCTTCATAGACGCCTCCACTTTAGGTTGTAAGGATTAATTAGAGCTGATATGGTTCCTTCATTCGTCACTACCTTTCTAGAGACATGTATGAAATTGTTGCGCGATAGCAAGGCTATGAAAGGGTTGCAGGAAATTATCACTAGGTGCGTTGGGTCAGGAGAACCACTTGTACTCTGAAAGCTCGGAAAGCACACATCACGAACATGAAGGGAAATGAGATTGACTGTGCAAATTAGGGAGTATGAAATGGATCAAGTAATTCTAGATCTAGGATCGGACTCAAATGTGCTACCAAAACAGAGATGGGAGCGCATGGGTAGGCCCGTGTTGCAATGGTCCCCTATTCAATTATGGATGGCGAACTAGCAAAAGATCCTACCGATGGAAAGATTGCAGGGGATAATAGTAGACATCGAAGGTGTGAGCGCGCTTATAGATTTCAAAGTGATAGACATTGTCAATGACAGTAATCCCTATCCCATGCTACTAGGAATATATTGGGCCACTGATATGAACAGAGTGATAAATTTAAAGAAGAGCAAAATGATCTTTGAGAAAAAGTCACTACGCATAGTGGTGCCTTTAGACCTTGCGGAAGGAGTGCGCTACACAGAACCAATGCGTGACGATGAGTTAGACTATATCTACAAGATAACTGCTCGGGAACAGGATTGGGTGAATCCTATAGTAGATAGCCAGATTTTGTGGGAGCGTAAATTCTCCTACATATCAGATTCAGATGAGGAAACAGAGCGATGGCAGAACCAGTTACATGAGGTAACCGTGCTCAATTGCAACATGATGGTAAGATCACTGTGTTGCACGACAATAGAGGTAAGGGATCTGCCTATGTATGATGGGTTGACAACAGTGAATGAATTTCTAAACAAATTTGAAAGTGTAGTGCTAGAACAATAGCGGCTCGATGCTCTAAAATGAGCACTGCACGCGATGCCCACAAGGTGGTGGGGTACACATTAGAGGAGCTTTGGGGACTGGCATGGATGTAGAAGGATGATGCGCTTATGATTTGGGAAACTAAAGATGTAGTTAGCAGAGAAGTATGATGGACGGGATGATCCACATACACACCTCGCGAAATGGACAAAGGTCTACGGGGAAGAGCCATAACCTGAATGGGTGCATTTGTTCTATCATGCCCTGGATGTCATACCCATGAATTGGTATACTAAAACGGAGCTTTGCCATGGTACAAGCGAATGGGATATCTTGTGCGAGGGATTCCTACTAACGTTCATGTTTGAGGATAGTTGGTGGGATATAGTTGATGATGTGCTACAAGCAGTAAAAGCAGTTATCTTCAAAATACCCCAGGAGCCAATGGAAGTGCTTCAGCCAGAATGGGTGACACACTTGAGCTGCGCACTGGAGTATTACAATGTAAATGTTGATGAGGATGATGTGGACCCATGAAATATTAAAAATCCAGAAATAGAAGGCTATCGTGAGGTTCAAGGACCATTGATTGAGGATCCCGACATCACTGCGTCGCTAAAAACGAAGCAAGTAAATATTGGAACGGAGGCGGAGCCAAAGTATGCAATGCTTGGAGACTATTGGGATGATGCCACGGTGGATAAGGTTTCTTAGTTACTCCGCGAATACCAAGGCTTGTTCTCGACCAAAATTATGGACTTAAAAGGGATCGTTGGTGACTTAGGGATGATGAAGATCACCCTGAAACCTAACCCAAAGCCGGTTAAGTAGCGGCCTTACCGCTTGAATCTGAAAGATAAGGAAAAGGTCCGTGAAGAATTATACAAAATGCTCGTAGCGAGAATTATTGAGCCAGTGGAAGAATATCACTGGGTGAGTCCTATGGTAATGTCAGAGAAAAAGTAGAAGGGAAAAATAAGAATATGCGTGGACCTAAGGGAGCTGAACAATGTCTGTGTACATGATCCATTCCCAACACCATTCACAGATGAAGTACTGGAAAATGTTGGTGGCCAGGAAGCATACTTGTTCATGGATGGGTTCTCAGGGTACCATTAGATCAAGATCACATCGGAAGGCAGAAGCAAAATGACCTTTGCAACAGAATGGGGTTGCTTTCAATACACTGTTATGTTGTTTGGATTGAAGAATGCGCTAGCCATCTTTTCGTGCATCATTGTCGCTGCATTCAAAGAATACATCCACAAGTTCTTGGAGGTCTATCTGGATGATTGGAATGTCTTTGGATTAGTTAAGCACCATGTAGCAAGCTTACGCTTGATGCTAGATACTTACCGATGACACCAGATTGCGTTGAACCTTAAGAAGTGCACATTCCTTGTTCCTTTTGGAAACCTACTGGGACATGTGGTCTGCAAACAAGGACTAATGGTGGACCCTGCGAAGATTGTCGTTATTCTAAATTTAGAAGCACTCCGAAGTGTTAAACAACTACGCACTACCTTGGGACACACCGGATGCAACAGAAAGTTTATCAAAAGCTATGCCCAAATCACTGCACCGATGGAAAAATTATTGAAAAAGGATGTTACATTTTGTTGGAATGATGATTGTATGAAACGTTTGGATGTCCTGAAGGGGAAATTGACCTACACTCCAATCTTGGTCTTCCCAAAATGGGATGTGGAGTTTCATGTCCATGTTAATGTGTCATGTATCATGTTGGGAGCAATGCTCACACAAGAGGGCGGGGAAGGCTTGGATCACCTTATCGTGTTTGTAAGTCAGAGGTTGTCCAAAGCAGAGAAGAACTATTCCACCACCGAGCGCGAGGGGTTGAAAATGGTGTACGTGCTCCAAAAATACCAACACTATTTACTTAGAGGACATTTCAAGATGTATACCGACCATTCCACGTTGAAATACTTGGTCAATAAGCCTGTGTTGGGGGGGCACATATGCAAGTGGCTCTTATTGTTCCAAGAATATGATTTTGAGGTTGTAGTAAAGCTCAAACACCTGAATGCAGGATCAGATCACTTGTCATGAATTGAGACAGGCGAGGAACCCACTAATTTAGAGGAGTGACTATCTGATGCACAACTCTTTGAGGTGCGCGTCACAGACGGGCACTTCGAAGATATAATCCATTTTTTGACAACAAGGACTACACCGAAGCAATACCCCATCCAACAGAAGAAGGAATTGATGCTGCACGTGGCAGATTTTTATGTTGTCGCGGGGCACCTATACAAAATGGGAAATGATGAGATATTGCATAGATACGTACCTGAATTTGAAAGAGGTTAGATCCTCGTGGAAGCACATGGGGGCACTGCAGGAGGACACTATGCAAGAAACACGACTACACAAAAGATTCTTTATGCAGGGTTATGGTGGCCAACCTTGCACCAGGATTCAAAAGCACATTGTAAGGCCTACAAAATATGTCTAAGGACTGGAAAACCATTGCGGAGGGATGAGATGTCATTAAATCCACAAATGACACTACAGTCATTTGAAAAAATGGGCAATCAACTTTTTGGGATAAATCAAACCTCAAGGAAAAATGGACACATGCTACATCATCACCACGATGGAGTACTTGACACGATGGGCGGAAGTGCAGACGGTCAAAGACTGCATGGCTACTACGGCTGGGAAATTTTTGTTCAAAAATGTGTTGACCCGATTTGGCAGGTTAAAAATCTTAATGAGTGATCGTGGAACACATTTCCTAAATGAAACCATCAGCGTGCTCACAGAAGAGTTCCAGGTGTATCATTAGAAAAGTCCACCGTACCACCCATAAGCTAATGGGATAGTAGAGGCATTCAACAAAATACTGGAGACTACACTGACCAAAGTGTGCAACGTGCAACGAAACAATTGGGCCCTGTGCATACCTGTTGTTCTATGGGCTTATAGGATAACGTGTAAGAAATTGACGAGACAGACACCTTTCCGGTTAGTTTATGGCATGGAAGATGTCATGTCGATGGAATATATCGTACCTAGTTTGTGAATAGCAGTTCTCACAGGGATGACGGACCGCGGAACTCTGGAGAAATGGCTTGTGCAATTGGAAGAACTCGAGGAGGAACGGTTTTTGGCTAGATTTCATCAGCAGGTACAAAAGCAGCATGAAAAATCCTGGCAAGACCGCCATATCAAGTTGCACACTTTCAAGGTAAATGACTTAGTGCTATTATGTGATAGTAAGTTTGAAATTTTTTTGAGAAAATTCAGAATGCACTAGCTGGACCATATGTGGTTAAGGAGGTCACAAACAGAGGCGCAGTCCAGCTAGTTAAACTACATGGAGAACACTTCCCAGACAAAGTAAACAACAACCGCTTGAAGCCCTACACGAGTGGGTCGGCTATCTGACTAACCGGCCAAAGCATAGTCTTCGCAACTCGAGGAGTCGGACAAGGGCACGAGACTATAAACATACACAACATATGTCAATATAGATGTAAGGACACAATTCAGACATGGAGGTCTCAAAATAATGGATGCAACGGGTTCAACAAACAACAGCTCAATGTGCTACAGACATCAACACTGTATGGGAACAGTTGGAGGGACTTCGCGCCAATATCATCGCACTAACAGAGTGACTCAAGGGCGAGTCACGATGTTTGTGTTGGGGGCCTATAGGGCATGGAATCCTCCCATAGCATGTTTTGGGGCTCAAAGCCCAATTTTTGAGTAATATTATTGTAAAGCCCTGTGAATTGCAGGCATGGAGCGTGAATTATATGTTATAATCATAGGGTTGTCCACCCTAATTTTTGAATGTAGTGTTGGCCTACCCATGGTTTTCGGACCATGGGATTGCATAAATAGAGCGAGGCTCTAGGTTGTAAAGTAATGAATGAAGGGATGGAATCTGATAGATAGAATATGATAGTGATCATAGAGCAAGAGTCTACGTATCTTGGGTCGTAGTACTAGGTAGAGGCTCTACAGCTGAGTGTGCAGAGGCCTAGTAGAGTCCGCAACTAAGTGTGCGAACCCCTGCAGTTGAGTGCGCAGGGCGGAGTCAAGTCTGTAACCAAGGAAGAAGAATAATAAAGAGATTTTTTATCTGAATTCCATGTATTTGTTCTTGTGTTATTACCTATTTGATATCATTTGTAATTATACTGTTTATTTACTACGCGCATTTGTATGAATGGTGAATATTGTTAAGTATAACTGAAAGCATACAGATAAGCTAAGTTAATCAACTAATATTGGGTTACTAGTAAGGATTTTGGTAATAACATTGTTCGGCCCCTGAGTAGGGCTGTGCGAAGGCAACATCCCAGGCTGCGAGGTATGGGTAAGTGCACGTAGCAACGTATGCACAGGGTTGAACCGTGGACCACTTGAAACCATTAGACATCCCCAGGGTGCGGAAACCTAGTTCTAGCACCCTCCCATACTACTTCAGGTGAGACCTTAGTCTGCGCTCCACGGACTGTTGCCGAAAGGGGCAGTAGTACCGGGATTTGTTTGGCTAAATCATATCCAAACCTGGGTTAGGCCCCAACAAGCCAACACCTACACAACCCAAACTTTGATTTTTCGGGTTTTTTCAGTAATACATAATATCTTATTTACCAAAAAAAAAAAAACATAAGTTTACACTATATATATATATATAATATATATATAATATATAATATATATATATATATAGTTAATATATATATATATATAATAGATAGAATATATAGATATATATAATTTATTTTATTATTGAATGATCTTGCAATCACCAACCTACTTTTACATTGATTTTTTGGCACCAACCTCCTCAAATGTTTTATTGGCGCCAACTAGAAAAAGATATCAGTCCCTTGTGAAATGCAAGAACCAACCTAAAATTATTTGTTGGCACTAGCCAAAAGGAGACACCAGTCCCATGAGAAATGTGGGCACCAACCTGCAACTTGTTAGATCCCTTTTTTTCATAACATTTTCAAACTCATATCCATAGGTGTTTTTGTTCGTACAACTTTCTTGATTTCTGATTCAATTTGACTCTCCTCAAGTTCTCCTCTCTTTTTGCGTATCAATTGAGGTTTCACAGCATTATATTGCACTTATATTAAAAATATTCATGCAACATATCCCTTGAATTTATCTTTTGAATTCTTTCATGATCACTCATCTTCCATGGACTTCATTTCTCGGGCTTATTCAACTCTGAGTCACACATACCTTCATTTCACTTCTTTGTTTTTATCACTATTCACTCAACCAAGCTAGAAAAATGATCTCTCGCTATGTTATATAACCATTGTTATATCAATCAAATTCAGTGAAACATTTCTCTAGTTTATTTATACTTTAAAAATCAACCAACCATGGCTGGGATGACACTTCATTAAAAAACATGTATTTTTCTTACTATAAATTTGATCTGGCTGACCCGAATAACTTTTCATTTTTCCTTTATGAGCTCCAATTGATTTGATGCCTAGCACTTCAAGACTTGAGGCTAGCATGATAGGCCTAGACTGAGAGCTTAATCATTTTTTTAAATAACCACCAACTTCGAAAACATGCCAATTGATTTAATTAAGACTAATGGCAAAGAAGTCACTAGGCGCCCCCCCCCCCCCCCCCCCCCCACCCCACCCATGTCCTCGACTAACTGAACTATAACAAGGAGGGGGCAGTTTGAATTTTGTCATATATGAAATTATATATCTACCACCTATTTGGATTGTTCCAAGTGATCTCATGCACCAATTTTATTTGACAACAAAGACGTCATTGGTCCCCCATGGGCTTTCCGAACATGAACTAGGGGGGATGAGGGGTCCAATTTTTTTATCCTATGTGGTTTACTATCATGTAACATAACACTACCACCTGTCACCATATCATTGTTTCCATATCATTATTTCCATATCATTGTGCTACCATATCATCACTCCGCCACATGTCATGCCACATCACCTCCATGTCACTTCCACATGTCACTTCCTCTAGGTACCACATCATCGCTCTACCACCTAAAGCCACCTATACTTCCACCTGTCTAGGTCCAATTGTGGCCTTAGACTAATAAATTCGATGTCGAATCTCTTTTTTAAGCATTGCCTTGTTGCTCTCCTAGAGGCTTGAATTCCCATATGACCTTGAAGAGATCAAACTTTTTCAAGCCTGAATTCATCCAGCTAATCTAGTATCTAGTTCATTTCACTTGTTCTGCGGTTTGATGCATCTCGGATGACCAAATTCTTGGATGCCTTAGTGCATCCCTAGATGCTTGGATGTTTGGATATATTAGAAGAGGCTCAGGTGTATTTCAATGGTCTAGATAGATTTCATAGCCTAAATATATTAAGGGCTTGGATATCTAAATGCCTTAAACCTTTACCAAACTATCTTCACTTCATATTCACTTTCTTCCTCGTTCCTTAGAAGTTTCGTTGAGCTCCATATACCATTAGAATTCTCTTTAAGAGGCCTATATATCCAACCACTTTTCATTCTCATTTTAAGAGGGTAGATAAATGTAAACTGATTACAAGACTGTGTTATCCAACTAATTGTATTTATGAACTATAACCATCACTTCAATCATGAATGCTCAGTAAGTTATTCACACTGAGAACACACATTCAACAATCCCCCATGCTACTGGAATTCGACATCAATGACATTGTAGTTGAAATCAATGACAACATATGTGCAAAAACCACCATTCGAGTGAGTTTGTTTCATTCCGTATTTTTACAGTTTTAACACTTTCCAATTATTAATAGAAGTCAAGTTTCATTGTATCTCTATGTTCTTTTTATAAATCTGTATTTCATTTTGTTCCCTTCATAAATTTGGATCAGTAACGATGACCAAGAAAATTTGATACATTAGCTAAGTGCCAAATTAAGTGAAGTTTAATATGAATTCTCTAATATCCAAGCTAAGCATGAAGTAACCATAGCACAGTTGTGGGACCTTATCGAAAATTGATTAAAATGAACTATAAAAAAGAAGAAGTTGAAGGCTAATTGATTTCAACAACTCAAACACAGTTGAGCGATTAGGTTTTCTTCCAAAGGCACAACATTAAATAGAGACTTCATCAAGTGGATAATAAGAGAGAGGTTTTGTTTCCAAGAATTGTAAGTAATGGTTCCCCTAATTGAGTTTTCCCACACTTTCTTCTCAATCCAAATTCATTCACCTTTTGTTTTAGAGTCAATTTAAACCTAAATATTGCTTCTAATTACCTTCTCTGTGTCCTTATAGGTCTTTTCATTGACGTAATCCATGATAGTTCCATCCCAATCCATTTGGGTGAATGTGTTTTTATTTCATGAACATTTATAAACTTATTATTTTTGTGTATTGAAAGTTCCATAAAGAGCTCTCACGAACTCATATCTTTTGTGATCTCAAGACTTTGATTTAAATATGGGATTTCCTTTGTGTGATTTGGTTTGATCCTATTTATATCAATGAATATCATCTTAAGCTCCTTGTGAAGGTGGTATGTTTTCTTTGATCTTCCCCAATGATTTGGTGTGTTCTATTTACTACTATGTTGGAAACAAATATCTTGATTTCACTTACAATTATTTACAGTCTTACATTGCGAGTGTCATTGATAATATCCTTTTTCATATGTATATATGATTTATGTATCATTACGAGTTTTATATATGCTTGAAAAGAGGAATACCACCTCTATAAAAATGAGAAGGGATTTTTTTCTCTTAAATGTTATCCTTGTGATTTTGGCCAATTTAAGCAATCAATAAGCACTAAGGATTGAAGAAGAAACATGGTGAATTACATCAAGAAGTTCCTAGCTAAAATTATGAGACTACAACACTGCATTTCCTCATTTAAAATCCAAGGTGAGAAGACAAAAGAATGATTTTAAATCAATTTCCAAGTATGATAGCAGCAAGGTACTGGGTATTGAGGACATTGAATCAACAACCAAATAATTCTCTTCAAAATTTGTATTTAGGAAAAGATGGAGCAAATCCTCAAACCAAAACTAATATTCTAAGTAATATACCCATGTAAATATCCTCACATGGAAATGAAAATTTAATGGTACAAATAGAACAAGGTGAGGACACTAAAGTAGTCTAGATTATAGAACTAGATACAGCATTAGGACCAGATGATTTCACTACTCATTTTTACCAAGGTTGTTGGGAATTGATCAAGTATGATCTAAGACAAATGTTAAGATATGTTTAGAAATAATTCCAATTGGGGGACAACATAAGCTCAACTCTTTCAACTCTAATCCCAAAGGAGGAAACCCATCTTCATTTTCCTAGATTTTGAACCATTTCACTATAATAAAAAAATGGCCTACAACATACTGACAAAGATAATTGAAAGTAGATTAAGAAAGGCTCTTCTAAAGACAATTTCTAAAAATCAAGGGGGGTCTATGTAGAAAATATATATAATTAATAACATTATACTAGTCTAAGAGAAAATTCACACCGTTAGAGAAAAAAGGATAAATGCATGACAATTAAAGTTGGCATGGAAAACACTTTTTACATGGTGAGGCGCTCATATGTTTTAATGTAATACACAAAATTTTGCTTTATTCCTTTGGTATTAGGTGGCTTGTGGCTTGCATCTGTACTCCCTAGATATCCCCTCTAGTGAATGGCATATTGGTCCCCTTCTTCCATATTAGTGATGCCTTCGACGGGATTTCCCTCTCTCCCCTCTATTACATATCCCAATGGTAGAATATCTAAATAGGAAATTAGAACATGAAACAGTAAGCATCAACTTACCTAGAAAAGGATCCTAAAGGGTGTAACGATTACAAACCATGCTCAATTTGCAAATAATAACTTTTATATTAGGGGAATGTCAATCATTATCGCTACCAAATTCAATTTGGTGGTTGATGCCATTATATATGCATCAAGAGGCAAGGTCAACAAGAAAAAGAGCCAAATTATAGGTTGGAATGCAAGCACTTAACTCCTCCATTGCATCTCCAATATCATGCAATTTCCTTTTCAGGAACAATGGAACTCCTTTAGTCCTCAAGGGCATTTTAATTGGTGATGGTTTTGAAAATGAATTCTTGTGTGTGTGAGGAGGTTCGAGGTTAAAATCCCCCTGATTCACCTGTGCCTACGAAAGGGGCATATGTAGGCACCCAGAGGTTATAGTGGTAGCGGTTGGAATCAACCTCATGTCATGAAAGTATGAGAATAGCCCAATTGTTGATTCCTCATTATACAAAATAAATAAATAAATAAATCCTTTAAGTATCTCAACATGCCACTATCCTTAATTAATCCATTTTCTGAGTTGTTGGAAAATGTAACTAGGTTCGATCTTCATAATTGACATTGTATTTGTATCAATGTATATTTTTTAAAAAATAAAAGAAAATAAAAAGAAAAAATATTATTATTGTCATTTTCGATGAGCATGTTCTTCAAGCTTCTAGATTTTTCAGTCAAAGAGTCAAAGTCCTATTTTAACTTTTGCAAAGAAAAAGAGAAAAAGAAAGTTTCAAATCTATATTTTAGATCAAATCATCACAACTAGCCAAGTCGACCCTGTAGATGGTCAAGTCGGCCAACCCAAGGGATGTGACCCTTCGCACAGGTAGATAACTATATATTGGTAAGCATGCTCCTCCATTTGTCTAAGACTTCATGGTTCTTCTGCGCGAAGAGATGTGAACCCATGAAGGATAAAGATGTGAATTTATTAGGTGGATAAGTTATAAAAGGATGTAAAACCCTTGTGGTGATAATGCAATGTTAGAAAATTAAATAGCAGAGCAATGGAACACATAAAATATTGTGGAAACAAAAACACAGAAATGCATAAAACAAGAGAGACATAGATATACTTGGTTCACCCAATTTGGGCTATGTCCACGGAGAAACAACCAGTCCTTCGTTTCATATTATCCAGCAAAATGAAGAGATACAACCTACAATAGATATGTTGTAATTTATTATTTTCTCTCACAATGTCTCTTCTCTCTCTCTCTCTCTCTCACTTAGAATAATAATATACGACTATGGTACAATTCCCTCATATAAACCGAGGGTTGCCTTCTAGGGAAAAAAAACTAAACTAACATAACTTCTACTGTCAGATCATCTGCCTAATGAACGACCCAGATTGACTATGAAATTATAATATTTTAAAAGGAAGATTTTCATCTATTTTAAATTTTGGGACGTTACCCCTGAACCCCTATCGGGGGGGGCGCTAGCCCCTAGACCCCCCATCCAGGGCTGGGCAGCCCCTATTGGGTGTAGTTTTTAAGCATATCTTATACACCTCTTTCCCTATTTTTGATCATTTTCTCTTTGAAACTGTGAACTTTATGTCACAAATACCACTTTCCCTCATTATAAGAGCAATCCTTTCTTCAACATATTATTTTACCATTTTCTGTTAAATATCGAATGAAGTTATGTCTTTTTGGGATGACTAATTAGGGTAAGTGTGGAAAAGGTCTTCTGGTTATTTTTCTTTCAGACGTTTCCCATATACCAAGGATTAAGGGATGAACAGTTGTTGTTGTTACTTGTTGTTACACTCCGAAGATTTTTTGTTACATTCCTAAAAAAAATTGTTACACGTTGAAGTTTTTGTTGCACCACGAGGATGTTGTTACACCGCAACTGCTAAGGACTGTGGTTGCTATCTTAAAAGATAACTGTTGAGAATTATGAAATTATCTACGAGCAGTTAAAGGATATGAGCAGTTATGATCGTAGAAAATGGTGTAACTTTGATAGGGATTTTATTTGGAAACTATTTGTAATGATTTCTATTTAACTCTTAATAGTGATCAACATGAGAATCATGACATTCCCATGACTGATTTGTTCCCTAATTTCTGGGGCTTGTAAAATTTTATAAAAAGGGTTCAGTTCCATGAAAAGGGACAACAACGCAGGAACAATATTGACATTTTATCTTATAATTTTCAATCATTTTCTAACATAGAACACATCTGGAGATGTTTACATAGATCTCGTGGTGAGCTTTTAACTAGTTTTCATTCTATCCCTGCACCCTACAAGGGAGGAAGGGACCTCCTCTTTAGCAAGGATCGCAACAGTAGTGCATTAATTGTTTTTCTTTATTTTAAGTGTGGATTTATTACTTTCATTGTATAAATTGTAGCACATATGTACTTTTGTTTTCGGATTTAATTACATGTTGTTACACAGGATTTGTTAGAACTACAATATTTAACCAGTTGATGAATTTTCACTAATAATGTGTGGCACACTTGTTCTTTGAGAAAAACATGAAGTGTGATGAGTGGATTTCATTCCTGTAGAATGTTTTTTTAAATTTATGCATGAGTGCCTTAAGTTTTGCAATTGTGTTCAACGACATTTCTTTCATTTCTTTTCCCCACAGTTATGTATCGACACAGACAGTGCAAACTCCTTTGAAATAAAAAGATTTACCCCAGTTGACAATTAAATGATTGTGGTTCAGTCAAATTAAAAAGTTATTAAACTGTCTCAACATTTTGGCGTCATTACCGGGGAAGGAAATTGACAATACAATTAGCCAGTGTATTTTGTTAGTATAGTGTTTCTAGTGCACAAGTTTTGGGCGGTAAGATGAGAGGTAAGAACCTACACATCACTCTAAAACACTTGAGAGAGCTCACCACTATTATCATTAAAACACTTATGGTGTGTAAAAACTTTTGAATTTTCATTTTAGAAGTGTCGTTAGTTTTACAGATGTTGGGTGGTAAGGCAAGAGGTAAGAACCTGCCCATCTCTCTAGCATAACTGACCGGGCTCTCCACTGTAAAAAATGAGGCACTTGGAGTGTGAAATAATTACACATAGGTTCCATGTGTAGGGTGTATGAATAAAATAGACACAAAACATAGTAACTCTAATAAATATCCAGGAAAAATGGGTCATAAAAGGAACAAGAAAAGTTCAGACTTAGGGAGGAAAACATGCATTCGGGAATTAATCTCAAAAGCATAGAGAGAATAGTCAAATTTGTAGAGGGATACAAGAAAAATATGACCACAGAAAGTTTTTACCCCCATATTAAGGTCAGAAGTATCTGGTTCCTCTGTCTTAGGACCTCATCACCCTCAAACTAGAATACATACTCCCAAAACTATAGATTCAATTCAAGAACAACAAGGAGAAACTAGTGGCCAGGACTTTGTATTCGAAGGCCAAGGGGAAACTTGTGGGAAGCACTAAGAGCCAGAATTTAAAGAATATTATTTTACTTATCAATACCCAGATTCAGGCATTGCAGTGAAACAACCAGCCCCATAGCAACTTGAACAATAATCACAAGAATCTTCATCCATAGGACACTTATTTGAACAATCCTTGGGAGGAGAATCATCAAAACAAAGATCAGGAGAATCTACAATGAGAGATAACAATAAAAATAACAATGATAGGACATATGCCATTGTTACCACCTTTGAATTTCCAATAGGTGATATAAGGGGTGAAGCTCCCATGGAAAACATTCCTTTATCAGCCCTTCCATCATTTCAAGGATTGACTGTAGAAGATCCTGATACATTTTTGTTTGAATTTGATGTTCTATGTAGAAGCTATGATTATAATTTGGATGCTTAGAAGAAGAAACTGATCCTTACTACTCTAAAGGGAGAATCATTGATATGGTTGATGGGACTGTGATCTTCTACTATTCATACATGGGGAGACATGAAAATCACATTTCTATCAAAATATCAAGACTATTGTCAGACCAGGGACTTGAAGAAAGAAATATTTAGGATGACATAGAAGAAAGAATAAATCTTGGAGGATTATGTGAAACAATTCCACTATAATCTACAGATATCTAAACATAGTGATTTGGATCCAGAAATCTTAAAAACTATATTCATACAAGGAATGAGAGATGATTGCCTCGATATGTTGAATCTAATGGGGAATCATTTGAAGAGATAATAAAACTATGATTAATATGCTCGATAGGATCATCACGAGGAAGAAGTATGGTATGGGATGTCTTCGTTAGAATACAAAAACCTGCAAATGGAGTGACCAAAGCCGAGATCGGGAATCTATTTGAAAATCTTAAGATTGATCTCCTCGGTACCTTATCTGCCTAACTAGCAATAGCATAAGTGAAAAAGGAACATGATGAAGCCGATAAATCTTTGGTTTTGTTATGCCCAAAATTTAAAGAGAAACATTCCTTGAGGGAATGTAGAGTCAACAACATCAGCTTGTGTGATATTTGTGATCTGGAGCATTCTACAGGCTATTTTCTAGAGCTTCCCAGACTAAAATAAATGCTCAAGGAATTAAGTGAGGAATTTCAGTCCTCCTATTTCATTGGGTCTAGAAAGCCTTGACAGCCATGAACACTAGGTATGTCTCAAGATTTTTCTTTTAATCCATGGAATAATGTATATAATGTTCAACAATTTCCATGGTAGCACTCATCTCCCCCTCTAGCTCAATTTCCTTCACCATGGAACCAGTGGTCTCCCTCTCCACCTTTCTAATACCCTCCATCTCAGCCATATCCTTGGCCCCAAAACTGGAGAGGAAATTCCTTAGGTCTAGCCCCTCCTGCATTACCATGCAACGACAATTGTAGTTGTCACCTCTCTCAACACCTGATGCTACACCTCCCATACTACCCAAATTACTTTTACAACCTAATCCTAACCCAAATAATAAGGCAGCTCAGGCTTTATAAGCTCTTGCTTCCTTTCAAACCTACTACATTACTCTCGTTTAATGTAATGAAATCCATCTACAACTGGGAAAAGTAGTAAAAAACTCTCATGTTATTACTGAAGAAGAATGTGAATCTCCTAAGGATGGTCCTATGGATTCCAATAAAACTACTACAATAGGTCAAGGTGATGTTGCTACACCTGTAACATCTAACCCAAATAATGTCGATATATCTGTATCAGCCGATTTGCAAAGGACCCCCCATATTTGCAAAGATTATCAGAAAATAGGATGATTTCACAACCTGAATCTGATTTTCTCAGAGAGTTGAAAAATATACACATAAGGATTCCCCTACTACAAGTTATCAAGGATGTTTCCATCTATGCGAAAATAGTAAGGGACTTGTGTGTTAGAAAACCTGGAAGAAAGTTTAAGGACCCTGTCACTATCCATGTAACGAGGAAAATATCATATTTAATTATTGGTTAGTCTCTGTTGACTAAGTATAACGATCCAGGGAATCCTATAGTTACTTTTTATATTGATGAGATGCCCATCCCAAATACACTAATCTATTTAGGGGCAACAATCAATGTAATGACTAAAGAAATTTTTACCATCCCAGGATTGCACGAGCTGAGACAAACACCTAAAATACTAGAATTAGCATACAGGTCCCATGTTAAACTAGAAGGAGTGTTAGAATATGTAATTATTATAGTGTATTCCTGGAGGTATCCAAAATACTTTCCCATTTTACACACCAAATCAACCCTAGAGGGGCATCCCTGCGTTTTAGGAAGGTCTTTGTTGGCTACTGAAAATGCATTTATAGGTTGTAGGTCGGGCTTTATGAAAATTTCAGATGCCCAAGCTATGAAGAACCTCATCCTTTATCCCCTTGCAAAACCAAGTAAGGATTTGGGAAGTCCCTTATGGGATGAATTCGAACCTGAATTAGAAAACTCCTAGCCACTTCTTACCCTCGGTAAAGCCCAGTACTTTAAGGGTGAGGTAGAAGATGATATTATAAATGGTTTTATCAGTAATCATCTTTTTGTTACTTCTATTGAGAACTCAGGGGAGGAAGATGTTGTGGAAGACTTGAGTTTTGAACACATGAAGACCACTCTGAACATCAAGAGTAGCCTGGTAAAAATAGAACTAGGTAAAAATATGAATGTTAATCCAAACCTTACTTCTGAACAAAACAAAATGTTGTTACAGTTGTTATAGAAGTATAAAAATGTGTTTGCATGGGATTACATAGACATGAAAGGAATCCATCCTAGCCTATGAACTCACCATATCTATTTAAAAGAGGGTTGCAATCCAGCTAGGTAGCCATAGCGATGTATGATCCCAGCACTTGAGGAGGTAGTAAAAGAAGAATTGCAAAAACTCCTAAATGTCAATTTCATTTATCGAATCTCTGATAGTCAATGGGTATCCCCACTTGTCATCATTTCTAAGAATAATTGAAAGTGGAGAGTTTGTGTAGACTATAGAGAACTTAACAAGGCCACCCAAAAAGACCATTTCCCTTTTCCATTCATGGATCAGGTCCTTGACACCTTGTCTGGAAAGATATTCTTTTCATTTCTAGATGGGTTTAGTGCTTACAATCAGATACAGATTATCCCAGTAGATCAGGATAAAACCCCCTTTACCTGCCCTTGGGGAACCTTTTCATACATAGTTCTTCCTTTTGGACTCTGTAATGCACCAACAACTTTCCAAAGGGCGATATTGGGGATATTCTCAATTCTGTTAAATGATTTTCTAGAAGTGTTCATGGATGACTTTACACCTTATGGTGATGCCTTTGAAACAACATTTGTTAATCTTGAAAAAGTACTAGAACGATGTGTACAAAGTAATGTTGCTTTATGTATCGAAAAAATCCACATGATGATGAATGAAGGAATTTTGTTGGGACATTTTATCTCTTTTGATGGAATTAAAGTGGACCCTGCTAAGATAGAGGTAACTTTGAAAATTCTAGTTCCCAAAACACAAAAAGAGGTAGGTAGTTTTTTGTGACATGAAGGGTATTATAGAAGGTTTATAGAAAAAATTTCAAGAATTGCATCCCCTTTATTTTCTCTACTTATTAAAGATATGTAATTTGTTTGGACAGGGAAATGCAAGCAGACCTTTACAAAATTAAAAAAATGTGTATCAACAGCCCCTATTTTGTGAGGACCAAATTAGAGTCTATCGTTTCATATAGAAACAAATGCATTTGATATTGTTGTGAGAGTTGATTGGGTCAGCTAGAGGATTGAAAACCATATTCCATTGACTACAAAATCAAGAATTTGACTCTAGTTAAACTAAACTACATGCTAATAGAAAAATAATTTATTGCATTAGTACATTCCATCAACAAATTTCAACACTACATTATGAGATATCAAGTGTTTTTGCACACTGACCACTCTGTCATTCAGTTTTTAACCAATAAACCAGTCAATAACGGAAGATTCCACAACACCTATCCTCAAAAGAAAAGAAAACGATTGTTTAGCAAGGTGCAATATATTCTTGGATCAAAGGATATATCTATCACACTGGTTCGGATCATCAGATTAGGCGTTTTGTGAGGGAGGAATAAATATCTGATATCCTTAAATCTTTTCATGAAGAGCCCTGTTGGGGGCACTTTATAGATAAAAGGATAGGCTATAAGGTGCTTTAAACAGGTTACTATTGGCCTACTATATTTCAGGACGCAAAGAAATTTGTGAAGGGATGTAACAGTTGTCAGAGAATGGGTCAACTGCTCCAATCAGGCGAGATTGTATTACACCCTCAGATAGTTGTAGATCCATTTGAAAATTGGGCCTTGGATTTTGTAGGGATAATTAATCCTTCATCTCAGCAAATGTCCTACATCCTGGTCTGCACAGATTATGTCACAAAGTGGGTTGAAGCAAAGGCACTAACCAGAGCCACAAAACATGTTGTTTCAGAATTTTTGTTTGAAGACATTTTTTTTTCATTTTGGGATACCTCAGGAAATAGTGACAGATGGAGGACCACAACTCACATCTCATTTCATCCAGAAGCTAGTTGAGAAATACAAAATTTTTCATAGGATTACTTCACCTTATCATCCGCATGCAAATGGCCAACTGGAAAGCACTAATAAGGTCATTGAGGGAATTCTTACCAAGATTATGGCCAACCACCAGAGGAACTGGGATGATAAACTTCCAGAGGCATTGTGGGAATACGGGACTACATGGAGGAACACTACGACATTATCACCATACGAATTAGTGTATGGTAAAAATCATTTATTTCCCATAAAGTTCGAAATAAAGACACTCAGAACAACACTACAAGTGAACCTAGATTTGGCTACAACATAGAAACAACGGTTGAATCAGCTAAATGAACTTGATGAGAAGAGGTTGGCTGCCATTCAGCAAACATATATCATCCAACAATAGAGGGCTAAGTGGCATGAAAAATTCATAAAAAAGAAGTTGTTTCAAAAAGGAGATTGGGCTCTACTATACGATTCGTGATTCAAGAATTTCAAAGGGAATCTCTACACCAAATGGCTAGGTCCTTATCAAGTTGATACAATATTTGACAATGGGATTACAATAGTCACCATCGACAGTGCTAGGACACCATTACTTGCTAATGGCCATCGCCTTCGGTTATATCATAAACCAGCTTCAAGGGATTCATTTGTCAACATTGTCTCAGAATATGACCTTCAAATTACAGAGGCAGGGGAAAATTCTCCTTAGTTGCCAGATTTTTAATCTACAATAAGTGTAACAACCAAAAACCAACTTCTTTTGGTGGTTGATACACCAAGACAAAAAAAAAAATGAAAAAATCAATAAAGAAAAAAAGAAATAATAAAAAATATGCTTGTGAAAACCTCTTATGGGGGCACAGGAAGATAATGGTAACAGTTGAAAACCACTACGTGGAATCTATTACAAACTTTTTCCTCGTAACAACACAATCTATTTCATATATTTTATCCTATGTTATTACAAGCTTAAGTTTTTTTCTTCTTCTTTTAAAAGTTTTAAAAGTACGTTCAAAAGTATTGTAAATAAGAGTTCTGTTGTGAAGAGTAGTGTTAGAAATTATATCTGTTGTTACACCTGTAACAACGAACAATTTGCAGCACCAAAATGGGCACAATTTTCCACTTCAATAAATGATATAACCAGTATGCTATCGTTGGAATAAATGACAAAATCGGTACACTGCCGCGGGAATCAATCACATCACCAGTAATTTTCTGCCACATCGCCATCGGTAAGTCATTTCAAAAGGTATATTTCTTTTCTTTATTTAATGATTATGGCAGTTAATATGATGTTCTATTTGACATCCGATGACGATCGTCGCATTAAAACTTGGGGGAGGGTGAATCATTTCATGATTTGTAACTTAACCAGTGATAAACCTTGTAATCATTAGAAAATTTTGCAATCATTATCATATTTATAAGTCAATTGTGCCATTGGTTTAAATTACATTTCAGATAGATTTCCATGACCCCCGATTAATAATGAGACAATGACGCATATCATACAACCCCTTGATCCGACATATTTTTCTTTACTACCCCAATATCTATACCAACAAAGCACTGCATCTACATTTTAGAGAATTATCAGAGAGAAAGTAGATAGAGCACAGAGGGTATAGAAGAGATGGGGGGAGAAGTGGTAAGGCATGAGCCTAATTCCATAGAGGCATTGGAGAATTTCTCGGAGGCATGTCAGATTTTCAAAGAAACGAGGTGGTTCAAATTGTTCGAACCACTCAAAGTGTCAGAAGAAACTATTGCCCTGGAGTTTGCTAAGAATTTGAGCAAGGAATCAAACAGAGGTCAGAGGGTTGAAGTTGGAAGTCACTGAGGAGGTAATTGCCAGAATATCAGCGTTGCAACATGTTGTGTTGTACAACCCCCCATTTCTATAAAAATTTTATACAAAATCTTAATATGAAATGGGTCCCTTTTTAAATAAACTTAGTTAGATGGGTGAGTTAATAAATAAAATGGTATTAACCTCAATAAAAAAAAAAATCCTTTTTAAAAGGATCCATGTAAATAAATCGTTTTATAAAGCCCTTTGATAAAAACAAAGTGTTCCTTTTAAATATTGTAAATAATTCCATATTTGTGATAAAGCGATTGGAGATTGCATATCGCAATAACAAAGGGAACACACATAAAAGAAAAACTCCATACAATCCTCTGATCCGAAAAGGGAATCGCAATCAGCAATCGGAGAAATCAAATGCCAAAGGTACACATACAAGGCCTCATCATATCTTCTAATCCGATATCACAATTGGTAATCAAAGATATTCATTGATAAAAGGACATATGTAAAGGCCTCATCAAATCTCCAGATGTGATAAAGTAAATCGCAATCGGCAATCGGCAGATTCATATGACAAAATGATAAAAGCTTAAGCCAAATCCTAAATGCGATCAATTAATTGAGCGCGTATCTCAAAAGGTAAATATACACTGAAAAATGGTTTTCATGCATAATACACCGCTCCATTATATTATAATATTACCTGTTGACAATCGGGGATATTTATCGCAAGTGCTAAAGCCCTTCCCTTTGATACTCCCGATTGCGATTTGTGATTTATCACTGATCGCCAATCAAGGAAATCCAAAGCACGCTTGAAATAATCATTTGGTATATGATTGACGAGATGGGTATTTATGATATTAATTCACCACGATTGGCAGTTCGAACGGCTATTAAATTTTACAATTAATGATAGATCCTTTAAAAGATTTTATCAGTGGTAATCCTTAACTGTATTTCATTTATCGTATATCAATCAACGTAATTCTATTCATTTTCATATTGGCTTGCAGCAGCACTATCTCTATATTACGGTTTGCAACTGTTTGTGCAATCTCTCCGAACTCATAAATCTAGAGAAAATGGAGAAGAAATCAAAGAAGTCCATAGCAACTCCTGCAACCAAAGAACCAGAACACAACAAGAAGGGATTAATCTCAGATACGACATGTCTTGGTCATGGAAATACCAGCTGGGAAAGCATTTATAATTTGATAGAAGCAGAGGAACCTAAAGAATTAGAAGTGGAAGCAATAGTGGATTCAACCAACAAGTCAGAGAGAACACTCAAAGAGTTGTCCTGTTCATTCCTTCACAGAATAGCAGCATGGGCCAAAATCTTGTTGTATACTGATGTGGTAAGATGGGTGGTTGAGAAAATCCCAACTTCAGATAGAACATTTTCCACAGTTAATGGAAGGATATTTAGCTCATTCAAGCCTGAAGGTCTCACGAAAATGTACCATTTAGCTCCACCTGAGGAGAAATACAACAAGGCATTTCTAGAAAAATTTGCATAAGAAAATGACTCGGAATCATCTCCAATCAAGCAATGGAGGCATTTCCCAGAGAAACACAAGCACGAATTGTCGGTTAAGTACTCTATTGACTCATTAGCTTCCCCTTATTGCTATGCTGGAGCTATGATGTGTAGATGGTGGGGACAACATGATTCTGCCAAATTCACTATAGATATGGTCCCGCTGATGGAAGCTGCAATTAATGGTTATGTTATGGATTGGGAAAAAAAAATTTCTGATAGACTAGCCACTGAGATTTTAGAGTACATAAAAAATGCATATAAGACTGTCTGTACCATTCCCCCTTTCTACTACAGTGCATATATTATGGATACTATTTGTTTTAATTCTGAATACTCGATACTCGGATGGTAGTGGACTGTCCAAGATCTGAACCCCATTCATATTTATCACAAGCAGTTGTGGAAAGCACACTATAAAAATAACCTATATAGAATTTGTAATGGTTTTGTTTTACCTGTATATTATTCTATTTTCAATAAGCCTGCTCCTAGGATATCCCAAGAAGCATAAATTGATTTGAAAACAATAGGTAGTTGGTTCAGGGAGGAGAAATTTACCTATGTAAGGCTTTTTGGCAGCCTCACTAAACCCCATGTCCTCCCCTTGTATGTGCCTAATAAATTGTTAGCACGGGAATTGGCATATCAGATAACTGTTGAAGGGACTTCAAGAACCCTTAGGGATTCAAAGAAACAGATGTGGCCTATATTTCCCCTACGATGTGGCGTTTTCACCCTACATGACTACAAGCATGCAAAGAAAGAGGCAGAAAGATTCAAATGCTAAATTTTGCCACCATTCCTAACAGGCAATATGATCCAAGAAAGATTGCCCATAACATCACCGCTCAAGCTAAACTTGCCAAATTCGATCATGAAGCAGATGACTTTGATGATTTATTTTCTTCGGTCGATACATTCTTTCAAGTTAAAGGATTGGCTAGAATCAAGTATCAAGAAAAGGGGCTAGAAATGTTCAATAGGCTCAGAGTCCAGAGGTTGCAAACTCTGCCTTTGGACCTATTAGCAACAACCCCTACAGATCAGCCCCAGAGCCAAACCGAACATGAAGCAATTGACAAGACTCCTGTAGCTGAAAAGATTCCTGAAAAAGAAAAATTGCCAGAACAGAAGTAGGGATAGGGAAAAAGAAATGAACTCATTGATTCAAACATTTATGTTGAACCCAAATTGCTCAAAGAATGGCAACAATTTGACTTAATCATCAGTAATACTGAGAGCATACAAGGATTTAACACACCAGAGGTGACAACTGGTCAAAAGACAACAACTAATATAATTCCAACTGAAAGAACTAGTAGCCCACCCATGAATCAAAAGGATGTAGAAATAATTCCTGAGAATCCATTCGATGAAATTGTTCTACATGTAGAAGAAATACCACCCTTGGATGTCTTCTACAGCCCTAAGCATAGGGCTGTAATCAAGAGACGAAGGAAAAATAGAAAACTTGATCAATCTTCTCTTTTCCCTTCACAAATGGAGATAACGAATGTGGTATGAAGAGAGGAAGTCAACCCTTCTGAAGATCTCACTAAACCCTCTCAGTATGCTGGAACATACATAGCAACTACTATGGATAAAACATCAGAGGTAAGCAACTTGCTTAAAGAAAAGGATCAAGCAATTATTTTACTAGAGACACATGTACAAGAGAAGCAACAGAGAATAGAGTAGTTGGAACAGTAGTTAGCAGCCTAGAGGCCATCCAATGATCAATTAAATGAGAAATTACTCAAAGAAAAACAAAGGATTGATCAACATGCAATTCAGAAACAACAAGAACTATCTCAAGCATTGAGTAATATGCGATCATTAAACGAACAGTTGAGCAAATAAAAAGAAGAACAGATCGCTCAATTGTCACTGCAAATAGAAAGGTTCAAAGAATATCCCTAAGTGGGAGAATTCAGATCGGAAGCTCTCCAGATTACCAAAACATTATCTAATCAGTTGAGCTTATTATGTCATAATATCTCTCTCATTCTTCCCTTATGTGAAATATCATCATCTATGATTGATAAGTCAGTTGATGCAAGATAGAAATTGGAGCAACCAGATGAAAGATTAACAGAGTTTCTCTCTTGGCAAGAAACCAAAGAAGGAAAAGCTACAAATCTACCCCAAATTCTGGAATCGCATAAAGAAATCTTATTCCCTCGATGGAAATCTCAACTAATGAAAGCAAAAAGGGCGACATCAAGATGTAGATCGGCAATTAGTAATCTGGTTGAATTGATTAATGACACTCTTTATTTATCAAATTTAATCATAGAGTGTACTCTAGGGAAACTTCCATCAGTGAAAGCATTAGAGTAGACATGGAAATAGGAGCTGGAAAAGAGGGAAAGATTGATCGCAGGAATTCAAACTTTAACATGGGTAACCTTTTGGTTCTTCCTTGTTAAACCATATACTCAGCGAACAGTGATGAAATGCCTCACCGATGCAATCGGTTATATGATTCCCGAAATTACTGATGCCACATATATTGCCTAGTTACATTCGCGTATGAGTCATCCTCTAGAACTGCAACTGATGCTCACCATTTGCCAGCTCAAGCCACAAGATAGTCAGCCAAAACAGTGAACCATTCTGACCGACTGCAAGCATGCCTATTTCGGGAGATTTTCATATATTTGTGATTTGGTTATACCAGCACATTGCATTTTTATTTCATATTTTGTTAGTTTAAATAGTATTTATAGACCTTTTCATGTTTTTAGAAAGGGTCTTAAAAATTTTTATTAAGACTTGGATCGCAAGTTGCACTACTGTGCTTCCGATATATATTTTTTTATAAAACTGGCCCTGAATTCTGAGTTTTAATGAAGAAAACTTTTATGTGATATGCACTATTGCTTCTTGTAAAAGTATTTCCAAGTTGAAAGACGGGATCTAAATGCAATTCATATAGGAAGAGACTCAAATATATATGGTACTACTATCTATGTTTTTGCTTCATGCTTTTATGTGAATCATCATTTACTTGTTTTGCTATTATTGATATATATGTATATGCTTTCATAGCAATTCTTTGGCTTATCACTATTGAATGTTTAAGAGTTGTTATTTTTCATACATATATGTGTCAATGATATATAAAATTAGTGTAATAATGTTTTAATTATTACTTTGTTCAACTACTTGAACAAAGTAATTATCATATGAATGAATATTTTTGTTTATAAGTAGAGTCAACTATATGCCTACTTGTCAATAAGAATCATCAAAAATTACACTAGGAGAAAAACTTCCCGGGATAGATTATTTATTTATATTGTTGAATTTTAGAATAAATCCTCCATCATTCCCATTAGATATTAGAAAACCAATCACTTATCAATCCCATTTATAAATCAGTTGGGAAACTAGTCCCATTATATCTAGTCGGAGCCACCACACCAAACAGAAAGGGAGTTGCCTTAAAGGTTCGGACCGGGTGGTTTTCCCCGATGTTGATGCAGCGATTTTTGAGGCATCAACATTTTTGGCGCTAGAAAGAGGACATGAACTATGAATGACAAGTAAACCCAAATCTACAATCCATTCTAAGAGTAAATCTCCCTCCACCTCACTTCGACTTCTCCCTTGCATGATGAAACTTTGGTTTCCAAGCAAGAAGCTGAGAAATCAACGACCACTGCTCAACCCCAAAATATCTTAGATAAATTAACTCCAGAATCTCCCAAAGTACAGTCTCTCATCCACAAACTTCAAGGATTCTCAATATCACCATAGAAATTCGAGTTATCTCAAGGCAGTGTAACTTCGCAATTTGTTCCTTCTCACCCCCTCACCAGACTTCAAAGTGAAAAGCTTGGTATTGAACCTACTGAGTTACCTTTGCCTAAAAGGAAATGGGCAAGGAAGACAACTGAAGGATCTGATAGCGAAACTTTCTCATCATCATCATCCATTTCATCTTCTCTAGTGCGAAGTCAATCATCCACTCCTCCACTCCAGATTGATGTTCAATAGGGAATTGGAACTTCAACATTTGTTTCTCAACCTTCTCAAACTTCAATATCTACTCCTTCCCAACCATCTGGAACTTCATCGGCGCTATCATATATTAGTAGCTCAACAATGGCTCAGAACCCATGGAACAATCCTGGTGCAGTCACAATGCCTGCACCTTTGCACCCATTGCCAGCTCATCCTGAGAAATGGTTGCCAAAATTTAATCCAGATGCTGGCATACAGGCAGATGAACACAAACAATTTTATGTTGTCATTCAACTTAAAAGGAGTTACTGAGGAAGATGTGGTTGTTATACTTTTCCCTTATACCCTACAAGGATCAGTTGGGTCTTGTTATTTTTCCTTGCCATCGGGATCCATTACTAGTTGGAACATTTTCCAAGAATAGTTCTTAACTAAATATGGTGATGACAGATTTGTAGCAATGTTAATCAACGATCTTTCAAATCTTAGAACAAAGTCTAAAGAGCTTATAGAAGAGTTCAATTCACGATTTAATAAACTCTTAAATAAGATTCCTATTGCCTCTAAACCAAGTGAACAAGTTAGAAGTGAATGGTATATAATAGCTTTGCCTTCAAACATAGCTATCTTTATAAATAGAGTTGCAAAACCTACTCTAGAAGAAAATATGAAAGAAGCACTTGTTGTAGAAAAACGTATTATCGCCTTAGAAAAGGAAGTTTCTCTTGAAGATGAAAAATCTAAAAAAGTCTCCTTCAAAGATGATTCAAAGAAGAAAATAGCTAAAGATCCATATGATATGGAAGGTCTCCAAAAAGTCCTAAAGACTATGTCAAATGAAATGATAGAAATCAAAAAGAAAGTAGCTAAGACTTCAACTAAAAATCCATTTAGAAACTTTACGAAACCAAAATCAAAACCCCCTAATGCTATACCCAATGCACAGTCAGACCCTGAGGACGATAAAGAAGAAGATACAATCTTATCATCTGAAGAAACTGAAGAAGAGGTAATTGTAGAATTTCATGGGATGTGGGACTTTATTTTGCCCAATTCTGATACAGAAAATGAACAGGAAGCTTTCCCAGTAAGCACCAGAAGTAAAGGCACTCTAGAACCTGTTCAAGTAACTTAGAAGAAAAAGAACATGGTTACCACTACTAAAGAAAAAGCTCCCACAAAGAAGTCTACAGTGAGACCTACTCAAAATCAGTCATCAGCTTCAAATCCACCTTCAACATCTAAAACATTAGTAGTGATAGATTCTATGGATTACAACATTATTGAAGACATGAAGAAAACAAAGGAAAATATCACTATGTTTGAACTTAGTAAACTCAAAAATCAGCAAAAATTGCTGCTCAAGGAATTAGATGCGGTACCTTCTTCTCCTCTTCCAAATGTTGTATTGTCCAAAGCTTCTAATGAAACAGGTAAACCACCACCTGGTAGAGGAGAATCTATTGATTTTGTTCTAATCGGAGATAGATCAAATTCCCATACTCCTTTTCTCTTGACCTACAAGATTTATAATAGAAATATGCGCAATTGCTTGATAGACTCAGAGGTTTCCTCGAATATAATGCCAGCTTCAGTTTGTTCTAAACTGAATATTGAACCCTAAAAGTCTCCAATCCATATTGTTCAGTTGGATAGAACTAAGGTCTAGGTATTAGGAGAAATCAACTTAGTTACCATTAGGTTACCAGCTGATCCAAGAGTGGCTCAAAAGAATTGACATTTTAATCGTTGATATTCCTGAGTTCTATGGTTTGATTTTAAGTAGAGACTAGTCTGAAAAACTTCATGGGTACATTTCGACCAATTGGTCTCACATGTGGCTACCCTATAAAGGAAAGCCAAATTAGATTAAGATTGATCGGGAGAAGCATACGACTCATATTGTAACAAATTTTGAGCAATAAAACTAGCCTATAGCATTCAACAACAACATTCTGGGTAACTACTCATTCGAGTCATTCTTTGGTAATTTTACTACTCAATCATCACCTTTCTCAGTTAATAGTTTCACATCTCAAATCGAAAATTTTTCCCAAACAGCTACATCAAAGTGTGTTAAAATTGCTGAGGAAATTGTAAATAAACTTTTGTTTTGGTCATTATATTTTGATGGGTCTAAATCTTATGAAGGTGCGGGAGCAGGGTGTATCTTAGTTAGTCCCGAAGGATAAAAGACCATGTTATCATGCAGATTAGAATTTTAGTGCACAAACAGTACTGTTGAATATGAAGCTTTGATTCAAGGACTTTATAAAGCAATTGGTCTTAAGGTACAATATTTGAAAGTGTTTGGTGACTCTGAAATTATTATAAAACAAGTCAAAAATACTATACATTGTCTTTCTAGTCACCTTAAACATTATCAATCCTTGGTACAAGACCTTGTATCTCATTTTCTAGCATTTAATATTTCTCCCATTCCTAGATCCCAGAATGCAGCAGCAAATTTACTAGCCAATGTTGCTTCTAAGTTCCTTCTATTTGAAGATTACATCCCTGATAGATTTTCAGTAGAGTTAATTTTCAGGCCATCAATTCCCGATAATGTCACTAACTGACGAGTATTCAATCATGATGATGACATTTTAAATTTCTTAACTTTTGATAAGTCCTATGATGATCAAATTATTGATGAAAGTGAGCATGATCTTCAAATGAATGAAAAAAACTTGAAGAAAACTCAATACCTAAACTAGTGGTCAAACTTGAAGACCTTTATGACATCAAAGATAGGTTTAAATGTGTTACTAATTTAAAGCTTCAAAGTTCTAGTTTGAGATTTGAATTAATAAACCTTGGTACAGAAGACAATCCACAAAACATCAATTTGGGATTAGGAATTACTTCAGAAGAAATAATTGCATTTCTCAGATTATTGCATAGATATAAAAGTGCCTTCGCTTGGAAATATGATGATTTGAAAATATATGATACTTCTATCATACAACATAAAATTCCAATGATATCTAAAGAAAAACTAGTCCAACAGAAATTAAGAAAAATTCATCCTAACCTAGAGAGTCAAATAAAAGCCGAATTAAATAAACTCTTGAAAGCTAAGATAATTTTTCCTGTTAGACATTCAAATTGGGTGTCTAACATGGTGCCAGTAAGGAAGAAAAATGGTGACACTAGAATTTGTATTGATTTCAGAAATCTTAATAAAGCGAGTCAAAAGGATAACTTCCCTTTACCAACCATGGAGAAAACTCTCCATTTAGTAGTTGGTTTTGTATTAATGTCTTTCTTAAACTGTTTTTCAGTGTATAACCAAATTTTGGTGCATCCCGATGACAGACTTAAGACTACATTTAGAACTAAGTGGGGAACTTATGCCTATCAAAAAATGCCTTTCGAATTGATCAATGCTAGAGCTACATTCCAAAGAGCAATGGACATAGCATTCAAAGGTATAATCAATAAATCAGTAGTTGTCTATTTGGATGACATTATTGTTTTCTCTAAGAAAATATCAAATCATTTACTTGACCTGAAACAAATCTTTGAACGCTGTAAAAGGTATGGCATTTCACTCAATCCTAAGAAGTCTTTTTTTGCTCTTGACCAAGGCAAACTCTTGGGGTTCATTGTTTCAAAAGAAGATATTTATATTGATCCAAATAGAATCAAAGAGATTTCTAACATTCCTTTTCCACATAATAAAAAAACAATGTAATCTTTTCTAGGTCAAATTAATTTTGTAAAAAGATTTGTTCCAGATTTTTCACAGCTTATTTTACCATTACAAACCATGATCAAGAAAAATTCAGTGTTTAAATGGGGGCATATAGAAAAAGAGGCTTTTGATTCAATCAAGCAAGCAATCATAAATTCTCCTGCATTAAACACTCTTTATTTTTCAAATCATTTAATTTTATATACTCTTGCATTTGATTCATCTTATGCAGCAGTCCTGACACAAATCAATGATCAAAACTTGGAAGCACTAATTTCATTTTATAGTTCAAATCTTCAAGGTGTTGAACTTAATTACCCCGAAGTTGAAAAGAAAGCCTTTGTTGTATATAGAGCCATTAAATACTTTAGGCCCTTTCTCTTAAAAGCTCACACAAAAGTTATAGTCCCTTTTTCAGTAGTAAGATAGTTACTTGTTCAAAGGGAATTGGGAGAAAAAAGGCCAAACCGGGTCACGGCATTACAAGAGTATGATTTGGACATTAGACTAACAAAGATTGTCAAAGGCCAAGGATTTTGCAAGTTTTTAGCAGGTGTTTCTAATATTTAGGAACATGAAGGTAAAACTGATATTGAAGAAATCAATGAGATAAGTACCATTAATCCTAAGTCCCAATATGTAGATTTGATATTCTATTTGAAAAATGGACATGCTCCTAATCTTTCCTATAAAAATAAACGTGCCATAAGATTGAAGGAAAAAAACTTCATGATTGTTGATGATGTGTTGTTTAGATGGAATTATGATTCAATTTTGTTAAGATGCTTAGAAAAACCTGAAGTGCAAAAGGTCTTGAAAAAACTACATGATGGTCTGGCAGAAGGACATTTTAGAGCTGATAAAACAGCTCACAAAATTATTCATGATGGGTATTATTGGCCCAAATTATTTAAAGACACTCATGAATATGTAAGGAAATGCAGAACATGTCAAATTACCAGTGGAAGACAAAGGAAACCAGCTTTTCCTTTGCAACCAATCAACATTGAACAACCCTTTGAACAATGGGGATTGGATATCATTGGAGAAATCATTCCACATTCATCCAAACAACATAGGTATATCCTTACAGCTACATATTACTTTACTAAGTGGGTGGAAGCAATTCCTTTGAAGACAACAAACTATGAGGCAATCACTGAATTCATAGATCAGTTCATCATTACCAGGTTTAGTGTTCCAAACGCTCTTATTTTTGACAATGCATCTTATTTCTTTCGTAATTCCATACTTTAATTTGCTATCAAAAAAGGATTCAAATTGAAATATTCTAGAAATTATTACCCTTAGGGAAACAGTCTAGCAAGTTCTACCAATAAAAATCTTATCAAAATCATTAAGAGAACTATTGATCAGAATCATAAGAACTGGCATAAGTCTTTGATATTTGCACTATGGGCAGACCGTATAACACAGAAGGCCTCAATAGGCACTTCTCCATTTAATCTAGTGTATGGAAAAGAGGTTGTCATACCAGCAAACTTAGTACTTCCATTACTAGCCTTAGTGCAGTTTATTGAAGAAAATTCGTCATCTTCTATTCAATTGAGACATGATTAGATCCTGAAACTAGAGGAAGAAAGGGAGAAAGCCCAAATTACACATGTGAAGCATCAACAAATCAAGTCTTATTTTGATACAACTTCAACCGGTTCAAAACATTTACAAGTTGGTGATCTGGTTTTGAAGTGGGACAAAGCCCATGAGGATAAAGGAAAACACACTAAGTTTCAAAAAATTTGGCTCAAACCATTCCAAATCAGCAAGAAGATAGGCCCATCTACATTCATATTGTGAGATCTATCAGGAAAGAGAGATTCTCTTCCTGTCAATGAGCTTATTTTGAAAAAATTCTTCAATTGAGGAGGTGACTCCTTCTCACTTTGTAAATATTCAATTTTCAGCTATATTTGTGTGAATAATCAATTATTTTTTGTCTTAGAAAATAAAGTTGTAAATAGCCTTCTATTGGTCTTTACTGTATTGAAAACGTCACTCAAAAGAAAATAGTCTTAATATTTACTTTTAATAGATGGAATCCTTGAAGGAAAAGTAAAAGTTCTAGGAAATTAGGTATAATTAAATTCTGAAAACCCCCTTTTATTTTTGTGAAATCTTCTTAAAACTTGAAAATATTGTAAATCATTCAAAAGTTTTAGAAGCCCCAAAAAGGTTATAAATAGAGAGCAAATATTGATACAATCTTAGCATCTTCAACCCTCAAAACGATCATTCATGTTCTCTTAAGGAGAAAATTATTCATCCCATCCATCAGAGTTTATAATTTTTCATAATGTAATTCTAAAATACATTTGATATAAATGATAAGAGGTCTTATCACAAGCCTGCTTACCATGTTCATAGGGGACTAGTTCAACTGACACTACCAACACTGCATACCAAAACAAAGTAATGGCTTATAATTATAAAACAAGGGGTTTCATCACAAGTCAGCTTGTTCAGTTAAATTACAACCAATGAATGGTATTGTCAACAGCTGGCTACCAAACCAAGACAATGGCTTTTTATCTTACAAAATAAAGAAATAAGGGAAAAAGAAGATGCAATACAAAAAATGTGGAAACATATCTTTTGGATTCATTCTTTTAAATTATACTCTGAAATGGATGGAACAATGAATGATCAAATGGTTAAAAGGTAACCCTATCGAGACTATGGACGTTTGTTGGAAAGAGTGGCTCTACCTATGACAAAGGAGTCATTATACAAGCTAAGTTGGAGAAGTTTCTTGTTTTATCATTGTTGACCAATTAAGGTTTACTTAAACTTAGAATGTATTTAATTTTGAGATGAGAAAGAGATAGCAAAAATAGTTTTCATTATATTCAGAATTTATGATTATCTAGTTATATTAGATTTTCTCTATCTATTAAGGTTTTCAGATTAAGAAAGTTAAAGTATTATGTTACTTTCTCATAGATAACTATTTCTCCCAATGAATCTCCAATTGTTGTGTTGTACAACAACCCCCCATTTCTATAGAAAATTTATATAAAATCTTAATATGAAATGGGTCCCTTTTTAAATAAACCTAGTTAGATGGGTGAGTTAATAAATAAAATGGTATTAACCTCATTACAAAAAAATCCTTATTAAAAGGACTGATGTAAATAAATCGTTTTACAAATCCTTTTGATAAAAAACAAAGTGTTCCTTTTAAATATTGTAAATAATTCCATATTTGCGATAAAGCGATCGGAGATTGCATATCGCAATAACAAAGGGAACACACATAGAAGCAAAACTTCATCCAATCCTCTGATTCGAAAAGGGAATTGCAACCGGCAATTGGAGAAATCAAATGCCAAAGGTACACACACAAGGACTCATCATATCTTCTGATCCGATATCACAATTGGTAATCGGGGATATCCATTGATAAAGGGACATACGTAAAGGCCTCATCAAATCTCTTGATGCGATAAAGTACGTCGCAATCGGCAATCGGCAGAGTCATATGACAAAAGGATAAAAGCTTAAGCCAAATCTCGACTACGATCAATTAATTAAGCGCGCATCTCAAAAGGTAAATATACGCTAAAAAACGGTTTGCATGCATAATACCCCCCTCCATTATAGTATAATATTACCTGTCAACAATCGGGGATATTTATCGCAAGTGTTAAAGCCATTCCCTTCGATACTCCCGATTGCGATTTGTGATTTATCACCGATCGTCGATCAAGAAAATCCAAAGCACGCTTGAAATAATCATTCGATATATGATTGACGAGACGAGTATTTATGATATTAATTCACCATGATTGGCAGTTCGAACGGCTATTAAATTTTAAAGTTAATGATAGATCCTTTAAAATATTTGATCCGTGGTAATCCTTAACTGTATCTCATTTATCGTATGTCAATCAACGTAATTCTATTCATTTTCGTATTGGCTTGCAGCAGCACTATCTCTGTATTACGGTTTGCAACTATTTGTGCAGAGTCTCTCTGAACTCATAAATTCAGAGAAAATGGGGAAGAAATCAAAGAATTCCACAACAACTCCTGCAACCAAAGAACCAGAACATAGCAAGAAGGGATTTATCTCAGATATGACATGTCTTGGTCTGGGAAATACCAGTTGGGAAAGCATTTATAACCTAATAGAAGCAGAGGAGCCTGAAGAATTAGAAGTGGAAGCAATAGTGGATTCAACCAACAAGTCAGATGGAACACTCAAAGAGTTGGCCTATTCATTCCTTAACAGAATAGTAGCGCGGGCCAAAATATTGTCGTATATTGATGTGGTAAGATGGGTGGTTGAGAAAATCCCAACTTCAGATAAAACATTTTCCATAGTTGATGGAAGGATATTTGGCTCATTCAAGCCTGAAGATCTCAGGAAAATGTACCATTTACCTCCACTCGAGAAGCAATAAGACAAGGCATTTCTAGAAATATTTGCAAAGGAAAACGACTTGGAATCAACTCCAATCAAGAAATGAAGGCATTTCCTAGAGAAACACAAGCAAGAATTCTCGGGTAAATACTCTGTTGACTCATTAGCTTTCCATTATTGCTATGCTGGAGCTATGATGTGTAGATTGTGGGGACAACATGATTCTGCCAAATTCACCATAGATATGGTCCCGCTGATGGAAGCTGCAATTAATTGTTATGTTATGGATTGGGCAAAAAAAAATTCTGATAGACTAGCCACTAAGATTTTAGAGTACAAAAACAATGCATATAAGACTTCCCGGACCATTCCCCCTTTCTGCTACAGTGCATATATTATGGATACTATTTGTTTTAATTCTGAATACCCGATACTCGGATGGAAGTGGACTGCCCAAGATCTGAACCCCATTCATATTTATCACAAGCAATTGTGGAAGGCACACTATAAAAATCACCTGTACAGAATTTGTAATGGTTTTGTTTTACCTGTATATTATTCTATTTTCAATCATCTTGCTCCCAGGATATCCCAGGAAGTACAAATTGATTTGACAACAGTAGGTAGTTGGTTCGGGGAGGAGAAATTTACCTATGTAAGGCTTTTTGGCAGCCTCACTAAGCCCCACGTCCTCCCCTTGTATGTGACAGATAAATTGTTAGCATAGGAATTGGCATATCAAATAACTTTTGAAGGGACTTCAAGAACCCTTAGGGTTTCAAAGAAACAAATGTGGCCTATATTTCCCCTACGATGTGGTGTTTTCACCCTACATGACTACAAGCATGCAAAGAAAGAGGCAGAAAAGATTCAAATGCTCAATCTTGCCACAATTCCTAATAGGAAATATGATCCAAGAAAGATTGCCCATAATGTCACTGCTCAAGCTAAACTTGCCAAATTCGATCATGAAGTGGATGACTTTGATGATTTATTTTCTTCGGCCAATACATTCTTTCAAGTTAAAGGATTGGCTAGAATCAAGTATCAAGAAGAGGGGCTACAAGCATTCAATAGGCTCAGAGCCCAGAGGTTGCAAACTCTGCCTTTGGACCTATTAGCAACAACCCCTACAGATCAGCCCCAGAGCCAAACCGAACATGAAGCAGCTGACAAGACTCCTGTAGCTGAAAAGATTCCAGAAAAAAAGAAAAATTGCCAGAACAGGAGCAGGGACAGGGAAAAAGCAATGAACTCATTGATTCAAACATTTATGTTGATCCCAAACTGCTCAACCCAAACTACTCAAAGAATGGTAACAATTTGATACAATCATCAATAATACTGAGAGCCTACAATGATTTTTCACACCAGAGGTGACCACTGGTTAGAAGATAACAACTAATACAGTTTCAACTAAAGGAACTAGTGGCCCACCCATGACTCAAAAGGATGTAGAAATAATTCCTGAGAATCCATCGAATGAAATTGTTCTACATGTAGAAGAAATACCACCCTTGGATTTCTTCTACAACCCTAAGCATAGGGCTGTAATCAAGAGACAAAGGAAAAAGAGAAAACTTGATCAATCTTCTCTTTCCCCTTCAAAAATGGAGATAACAAACGTGGTATGGAGAGAGGAATTCAACCCTTCTAAAGATCTCACTAAACTCTCTCAGTATGCTGGAGCATACACAGTAGCTACTATGGACAAAGCATCGGAGGTAAGCAACTTGCTTTAAGAAAAGGATCAAGCAATTATTTTGCTAGAGACACAAGTTTGAGAGAAGCTGCAGAGGATAGAGTAGTTGGAACAACAGTTAGCAGCCCAGAGGCAGTGCAATGATCAATTAAACGAGCAATTACTCAAAGAAAAAGAAAGGATTGGTCAACACGCAATTCAGAAACAACATGAACTATCTCAAGCATTAAGCAAGTTGTGATCATTAAACGAACAGTTGAACAAATCAAAAGAAGAACATATCGCTCAATTGTCATTGCAAATAGAAAGGTTCAAAGAATATCCTCAAGTAGGAGAATTCAGATCGGAGGCTCTCCAGATTACCAAAAAATTATCTAATCAATTGAGCTTATTACGTCATAATATCTCTCTCGTTCTTCCCTTATGTGAAATCTCATCATCTATGATTGGTAAGTCAGTTGATGCAAGACAGAAATTGGAGCAACCAGATGAAAGATTAACAGAGTTTCTCTCTTGGCAAGAAAACAAAGAAGGAAAAGTTGCAAATCTACCCCAAATTTTGGAATCGCATAAAGAAATCCTATTCCTTGAATGGCAATCTCAACTAATGAAATCAGAAAGGGCGACATCAAGATATAGATCAACAACTAGTAATCTGGTTGAATTGATTAATGACACTATTTATTTATCAAATTTAGTCATAGAGTGTACTCTAGGGAAACTTCCATTAGCGAAAGCATTAGAGCAGACATGGAAACAGGAGCTGGAAAAGAGGGAAAGACTGATTGCAGGAATTCAAACATTAACATGGGAAACCTTTTGATTCTTCCTTGTTAAACCATATAGTCAGCGAACAGCGATGAAATGCCTCACCGATGCAATTGGTTATATGATTCCTGAAATTACTGATGCCACATATATTGCCCAGTTACATTCGCGTATGAGTCATCCTCCAGAACTGCAACCGATGCTCACCATTTGCCAGCTCAAGCAACAAGATAGCTAGCCAAAACAATGAACCATTATGATCGATTGCAAGCATGCCTATTTCGGGGTGATTTTCATATATTTGTGATTTGGTTATATCAACACATTGCATTTTTATTTCATAGTTTGTTAGTTTAGATAGTATTTATAGACTCTTTCATGTTTTTAGAAAGGGTCCTATAATTTTGTATTAAGACTTGGATCGGAAGTTGCACTATTGTGCTTCCGATATATATTTTTTTATAAAACTGGACTTGAATTTTGAGTTTTACTGAAGAATACTTTTATGTGATATGCACTATTGCTTCTTGTAAAAGTATTTCCAAGTTGAAATGCGGGATCTGAATGCAATTCATATCAGAAGAGACCCAAAGACATATGGTACTACTATATATATTTTTGCTTCATGCGAGCATTTACTTGTTTTGCTATTATTGATATATGTATATGCTTTCACAACAATTCTTTGGCTTATCACTATTGAATGTTTAAGAGTTGTTATTTTTCATACATATATGTGTCAATGATATATAAAATTAGTGTAATAATGTTTTAATTATTACTTCGTTCAACTACTTGAACAAAGTAATTATCATATGAATGAATATTTTTGTTTATAAGTAGAGTCATCTATATGCCTACTTGTCAATAAGAATCATCAAAAATTACACTAGGAGAAAGACTTCCTCGGATAGATTAGTTATTTATATTGTTTCATTTTAGAATAAATCCTCCATCATTCCCATTAGATATTAGAAAACCAATCACTTATCCATCCCGTTTATAAATCAATTGGGAAACTAGTCCCATTATATCCAGTCGGAATCACCACACCAAATGGAAAAGGAGTTGCCTTTAAGGTCCGGACCGGGTGGTTTTCTCCAATGTTGATGCAGCGATTTTCGAGGCATCAACACAACCTAAAGGAAAGCAATGGTTTAACCATAAAATCAATGACTCTTCCCTAAAATATGAATTTATGCAAGGGGAGGAGCAATTGGTTAAGAAGGGCAGTGCAGTTGACCGATTGTCACTTCCTCAGCTATGGGGAGATGTTGCTTTATTCATCATTAAGTGTATTACTTGTGAAGGATGGGCGATGATAGTGTTTAACTATAATTTTCCATTGTTAAATCATCTCCAACACAGGCAATTGATTAACCTTCCATACTTCTTGTTGAAGAATTTGAAGCACATGTTTGTTGTTGTGAAGGTTTCTTCGCATCCAGAAAGTTGTGTCACCAATCAAGGCCTTATAAAATTAATCATAATGGAGGCCCTAGAGTGCCAAGGCCAAAGCTGGGAATATTTCATGAGTAAAAAGACAAGGACTTCACACTGGAAACAATTCAAAACCCTCATTGATGCTTGGAAAGAAGTTGGGGCAGCTGAGGAACAAGGGAATCCCTCATGAAGAAAAATCAAGAAAAGGTCACTAGAAAATCCAACAGGTGGCAGAAAAACAAGAAAGAGGGTCAAAGTTAGCACCCAACCAGAACCCCCGCCTCCATCCAAAAAGAGGTCAAGCAATCATGAGGACACAAGGAAGCAAAAGAAAGAGGAACAAGCCAAGCAAGAAGAGGTTCCTTTGCCAGGTAAGAATGAGACCCAAACCCTACTACGTAAAATTAAAGAGTTAGAAGAAGAAAATAAAGAATTAAGGCAGAAAATAAAGGGTAATAAAGTGGAAACAAGGGTCCCAGGTCTTGATACTATGGTGGAGGCTGTTGGCAAGATGAGAACAGAAACTACACCAGGTTTTGTATGTACAACATATGCTAAGAATTTAGCAATAGCAGGGTATAAAGTTTGTGTTGCAAGTGCCATCTTGAAAGAAACCCAAATAGAACACTGAGAGGTTGTTGCACAAGAACTCATTAACAATGTTGCTATTACACAAGAACCAACAGTTGAAATGGAGCATCCCATGGTGTTTGACCTCGAAACCAAAACACAAGAACCTGTTGATGATGTTGTTGTTACACAAGAACCAGAACTTGACACAGAGGTTCCCCAGGAAGAAATGGTAAGAGTTGATCCACAAAAACTTGTTGATGAAGCTTTTGTTACATAAGAACTAGTAGCCGAAGTAGAACATCTTGAATCAAGAGATGTTGTTACACCCCCTACCGATGTTACATGTGAGATAATATGAGATTCTGAAGTAGGGTGGTGTTCAAAGAAACTTTTGTTGATATCAGAGTTACAGAAATGGAAGTAGTTGGCACTCTCTTTGAAAAAGGGAGTGATTTATCTAGATGAACATCAAAATGTTATGAAACCAACTCACAAATTAACAATTCTTAGATGATTCAAATGACAAAACCTCCTTTCTATATATAGGAGTCTAAGGGGTAAAAATATAACCAAAGCCAACCTAACAATAATAATATAAAGGCACAAAAATAACAATAGTGGGATTCTATGGGGCACAATAATAACAATATGGGGACAATAAGGGCACAACAATAATAATAAGGGGTACACCGACAATGGTAATGGGGGAATCACTAGTATTATAGGGACCTAACACAAAAATTCATATATTCTCTCAAAGAATAGTGGGCCAAGATGAGGTTGAAGGAAGAATAGACAAAGTGGGAAAGAAAGAAAACTGAGAAGGAGAATGAAGAACAGATGCTGCAATTATGACAAAAGGTTGAGGAATTAACAAATGACAAAGATAAATGGTATAGACTCGCCCTAAACCTTTTAGAGTGCATAAGGCCTTCCCCATCTTATTCAATCTTTATATGGGAGAGATTTTATCTTTTTCAGTTAAAATTTGTTTATGAGAATAGACCCTATCAGGGTAATTCTACTTGAACTTTCTTAAAAAAAATCGTGCATGTGATTTTGATGAGTAGAGCTTGTTGTGTGAGATTTTTCTACATAACATGATTTGTGAATATGCTAGCCTGAACATGATTGTACACATATTCTCCTATATGGGGGACTTGTAGTTGCGCTCCTTCATCTCCTTCATGAGAAATCAAGTGGAGTGGCATATTACCATGAAGTCATGTGACATAAATGAGGAGAAGGTAGCCTTGTGGATAAGAGCATAAGTGGGAATGGACACTGAAAGGAGGCGCAAGTTTAGAAGGTTTCTTAATATCCCTAATATGGTGGAACAATCATCCCTCTATTGAAGGTGGATTGTCAGATTTTTCCTCAACATATTTACACAACTAAAAAGTTGAGCATTAACTGGGTGCCTGAAACGTACAAAGGATGGTAGTGCAAGTCTGCAGGAGCATGATCCTTTTGGGTTTCCTAATTTTGTGGTTGATGTTACACGAATCTCGAAATATGCCTGAATTGTGAAATCAATGGGAGCTTTTTAGATAGGACTTAAACTTAAGTATCCCTTGATCTCGCTTTCGGTCGAAGACTATCATACCTATTACCAATTGTGTGATTATGAAGATGAATCATGGCCGCATCAACTCATGGATACTCAGGGTTATAGATCAGTTGATGAAGATATTTTTGGTGCTTATAGTTTGACAGATTTACATTGGTGATACAACAACGGTACTTGGAGATTATGCATGAGGACATGTAGTGGCTTCAATTGGGGGGAGATGTTGGTGTAGTTTTTAAGCATGTCTTAGACACATCTTTCCCTATTTTTGATCATTTTCTCTTTGAACCTATGAACTTTATGTCACAAATACCACTTTCCCTGGTTATAAGATAAATCCTTTCTTCAACGTTTTTTTTTTCCATTTTTTGTTAAATATCAAATGAAGTGATGTCTTTTTGGGATGATTGTTGAGTCCCAAACTTGCACTTCCCTATATACCCTTTCAGCCTTCTTTTTCCATTTACTTCATCCACCCAGCTGTCAAATCATTGCATATTAGGCTAAAAAGAGCTCATGAAATGGTTTCCTAACTATTTTTCTGACTGTTTTTTGGTTTAGATTTTTTGTTCAAACAACTGCGGAAACTTGTCACTTTCCGCAACCAGCGCAAGTTTCCGCAGCCATTTTGTCAAAAGCTATGCTACAGGTGTCCAATGGAGAAACCAGCCGCATGGGCAAGATGCAGGTGACATGTACATGGAGTGTGTCCTCTCAGATCAGCCAAATCACTCATAAATGGTCATGGTCAACGACGGTCAAAGGAAGAGCCAAATGAGGAATTTTACGGTGGCACGGCTCTGTTTTGGCACACATGAAGGATTGCGTGGCACGATCCTTCATTTCTGGAGGTATTGGTACAACTGTCGATCAGCCTATGAACTGAATCAAGCAGCCACCACTCCATGGATTCAACTGTCGTAATGACCAACACGCTAAATCTCAGGCCGTGGAGATTTACGTGTCTCTTGGCAGCACAAAATCTAGGAGTTAGTTATTAGCATTTTCACTTATAAATAACGTGTTGATATACGCTGGATAGTTAGTCTTTAAGTTGTAATTTTGGTTTTTGTTTCAGCCCACTATGTTGTACTTTCCTTTGCTTTATTTCTCCAATTCAATATATGAGAAGACAACGTTCCTGAATCCAATTTGTGATTAAGTAGTTGGCTGGCTGAGGTGACAGAGGGCCCCTGTACACCAAAGCTTTGTATAGTTTCTTGATTTTGTTTACTGTTCTTTGTAGTCATTACTTGTATATATTTTATGCTGTTATAATGTTCATCATTGTCCATATTTCATGTTTTCTTCATAATTGTTAAGCTGATCAGTGTTTCTTTTACAGGTTGTTGTAGGTAGCCCGGGAAAATTTACATATTTTTAATAGCTACTGACATGAGATCATCTTGTCCTTTCTGTTGATTTTCATTGATTAAGTTTAATTCCAACATTGTCATTTCTTTCAAGTTTTGTTTTGCTTAATTACTTTTCTGCCATTTAGACATCATATTACTTACCTGTTTATGATTTCCTTTCTATAGCCAAGCGACTCAATTAGTAAGGAATCA
>APFE030554062.1:0-22278 GCA_000404065.3 Pinus taeda | reverse complement strand
TATGAAATGAATTGCAGAAAGCGTAAAATTTTCTTTGGAAGGCATAACACTTAACTATAAAATTTCAAGGAGGCATTTTCCTACGAACTGCTCAAATACATCATATCATTCCAACCTGAAATATTAAATAACAATCGAAACTCAAAAATAACAATGGATAGTATTGAAATTAAAAAAACTAAAGCTTCATAAATTTCTAAGAAAACATAGAACTCAGACATCCACTTAACTCCAAATCCAAGAGATAAAATCTGATCCTGTACCCCATCGAAGTGCAAAACTTGGCTTTTGCTTTTCCTTCTGATGCCGCCAACATGAGATGCAGCGCGTTATAGTTTTTTTTAAATGGGTAGGAGGGAAACTACATCATGGTCTATATAGAGCTTTTGAATTTGAAAACCAAACAACGTGGGAGTGTCAAAATTTTGAAAAAGAAACCCAGCAGGAGTGACAGTTACACGCAGATACCTCAAAATCATGCAAACTAAAATGGAAGAAAATGAAGAAAAGGAACGGCCTTGAGTAAACACCATCGAGTTGAAAGAGCTTTCGGAGGATGCATTGCCCGATCTGGGGAGAGAGTATTTCGTAAGCGAAATCATCACCTTTTAGTATGCCTATCATATATATGCACATGAATGACCATATGTTATGGATCCCATAATGTCCATCAGCCAGAGAGTCTTAAAGACATTGCCGTTGAGTTGATACCAATCGTGAAGTAGTAACACTGAAAAGACACATGGAGGCAACAATCCTTAATTGCAAGTTTTTCCGATTTCCTCCAACTTCTGCACTCGATGGGTTTTTGTGTTACGTAAACTAAAGGCAACGGAGATGGAGTGGGCCCCGTTGGCCACGTTGACAAGGCCAAAGAACCTTTAATCGAGATAAGTTCAATGGTGCTCACTCACCCATGGTAAATTCGTGAGTATTCGAGCCTTCGCAGACTGTAGGTTACACAATGTTAGTTCGGCCTCTATTATTGACATGGCAACATCAATTTTTTTCAACATCAATTTTTTTCAATATACTTTGTTAGGTGTTACATTAATAATTTATTTCTTTTACATGTTGTGTGGTAACTAGGGGAGAGATGTCTAATGTTGTGTAAGGACTAGTAATTGATATAGTAATGGTCCCACCAAACCACTAGAAATTGATAGATGTGCAATTAATATTTTAAACAAAAATAAATAAAATTAAGTCAAAATATGTTTTATTTTATGTCCAAAATTTCCCAAAACATTGATTGGGCCCACAAGTGTCTATAAATAGTATCTTAGTACTTAAGAGTACAAATCATATTGACCCAACTAGAAAACAGATAAAACCATAAATCCTTCCATAATGGTCTATTAAAAAGTACAAAGTAGCAATCAATTCAGCCCTCGCTCATCAGAATTAAAGCCATGTATCCCAAATAAATATCCATACCTGTACATAATAAAAGTGAATGTATGTCAGCCATAACTGTTGTGTTGTTCAACATTTAAACCCACTGTGTTCAATAAATGACATCCAACCCAATAACATTTAAACCCAATGTGTTCAATAAATGACACCCAACCCAATAACTTCAACACATGACATCCAACCCATTCTATTTTCCATTAAAACATATCAAAGCTCATGGATCAACAAAAATCAAATTCCCAAATATTGGATCACATCCAAATCAATCCAGATCACACATTTAAAATGAAGTCGTTGCAATCAATGCCCATCCTTGCCAGCGATTAAATTCAAGTGCAAAAAAAATATAAAAGAAGTTCAACTACTACTAAAGTTGCATGTTTAACATTCAAACTATTCACCAATGCCCATCCTTGCCAGCGATTAAATTCAAGTGCAAAAAAAATATAAAAGAAGTTCAACTACTACTAAAGTTGCATGTTTAACATTCAAACTATTCACCAACCCTAGAGACAAACCATCACAGAACATTTGACAATATATTCAGGTTAGTTATTTCAATTACAACACATTTTTCTTATAGCTTTATTTTCATTTCTCACAGGTTTTATTTCAGTTCTTACAATTTCATTTTCATGAAAATATATATTTTTTTCTATTTTTCTATATTCTGAATCATTTTAAAGATAATTGACACAACTATAACGAAGAGTATTGACATAGCTATAGATGAAAAAGAATAGAACTCATTGAGATAAACTTTAAATTGAACTAACAACTACATATTCTAATTCTCAAACCACAGATATTCATTTCTTCTTTTATTGAAAATAAATATTTCATTAAACTTTTTTCTTGAGAAAAAATAAGTCCAAAAATCAACGTGTGATAGACAATCCTGATCAACATATTAAGCAAAAAAGCAACTAGATGACACTTTTTATAGTTGAAATTCCTTCTAGAGCTTCTTTCATGTTTGAAGAGTGTTAGATATAGGAATAACAACAATATTGACATTAAGTCTCTAAGCTGCCAAAGAACCCAAATGAGAATTCAAGGATAGCCCCAAAGAAAATAAGCAATGCAGAAGTTTATGAGGCATTATAGTCAACAATAAGTAGAGGGATCTGCTCATAATATCAGAAGGTGGAATCTCAAGGAAAGCAAGCAATGCAAAAGTTTATGAAGCAATACAGTCAACAATAAGTAGAGGGGTCTACAAATAGTACCAAAAGAAGGTGGAAACCCAGGGAAAACAAGCAATGTAGAAGTTTATGAAGCATTACAATCAACAATAAATACATGGGTCTACTCAGATGACAAGCATGTAGAAACCCAAACGATCTTTTTGGAAAGTTCAATACTAAACGCATGCAAATATGTGATTAGAGGCAGACATGATAATGATATCAAAAGGCATGAAAACGGCTCAGATGACAGCATTGTAGAAACCTAAATGATCTTTTGGGAGAATTCAATAATAAAAGAATGAAAATATGTGAGTAGAGGCAAACATGATAATGATATCAAAAGGAATGAAAATGTGCAACATTGAATCATTTGTCATGCAATCTCACAATAAACTAACTTGTCTCGAAGAAAAAATATAAATATTGTTTAGATCTTGGTACTTAGAGACCTAATGAAACTAAACGATATTGACAAACAAGAGGTTAAACAATTTAATTCAAATAAAAGTTTATAAAAAAGAACTAAACTAGATCAACATCTTAACCAGAAAGATCACTTTGTTTAGTTGAAACTCCTAGGATGTCGGTGAGTGTCTCCAAAAGTGTCCAACTTTACAGTTTTCAACATTTAAGGATTAAATATAATTCAAACAACAATAAACCAATGCACTTTATAACTAGGTCCAAGAGCACAACTAAGACTACCCTCAACAACCAAACGAAAGAGATAATTTGTCAAATTGGTGCTTCTTGGATTGGGATTGCAAGGTGTCATTTCACCATCCCTTGGTAGCCTCTCATTATTATGCACTCTGGATCTTTCTCAGAATAATTTGACAGGAAGAATTCCAATGGATATTAGGAAGCTAAAGGTGCTGAGATTTATTAACCTCATCTTTAATTTTCTCTATGGTTATATTCCAAAAGCATTATGTAATTGTACAAAGATGCAATTGATTCGATTCTTAGTAAACAACTTTGTAGGGAGTATACCAACACAAATTGGTCATCTAGTCTAGTTGGAACAACTTTGCGTGAGAAACAATAATATTAGTGGAAATATTCCAACTTCTCTGTGCAACTGCACTTCTCTCCAGGTGTTGTCCATTGGATACAATGATCTCACAGGTCCAATCCCCTGTCTACCCTAAATTTGGTTGAAAATAGCATGATGGGTACCATACATGAAGCTATTGGAAATTTGACTAGGCTTATCTACCTAAATCTTTCTCATAATAACTTACTAATAGCATACCTGAAGCCATAAAAAAATGAGACAACTAACCACCTTAAATTTAGGGGCAAACAATCTAACTGGAAAAATATTGAAGGGCATTGCCACTTTGAACCATCTTCAATAGCATTTTCTAAATGATAATCATTTTACATCTATAATTCAAAAAGGCATAGGAAAACTTCATTCTCTTACAAAATTATTTTTGAATTCAAACAATATTTCTAGGTGCATTCCTGGAAGTATTCCTTCAGAAAACAATCTAGAAGGACCAATCCTAGGTCAGATTAGCTAATATGTGGGATTAGAAATGTTAGATTTGTCCAAAACAAGTTGAATGTAAATATTCCTTCAGATCTTGGTACTTAGAGACCTAATGAAACTCAACAATATTGACAAACACAAGACTAAACAATTTAATTTAAATAACAGTTTATAATAAAGAACTAAACCACATCAACATCTTAACTAGAAAGATCACTTTGTTTAGTTGAAATTCCTAGGATGTTTGTGAGTATCTCCAAAACTAACAGACTTTACAATTTTCAACATTTAAGGATTAAATTTAATTGAAAAAACAATAAGCCAATGCATTTTATAACTAGGTCCAATAACACAACTAAGGCTACCCTCAACAACCAAACAACGTGCAAAATTACCATGTCTTCCCAATCCAAACCTAGGATGTTTGTGGTCACTATGAATAACAATAATGACAAACATGAGGCTAAACAAATTAATTCAAACAACTGTAACTAACAGATCCACATCTTAACCAGAAAAGGAACTAGGATAGTGCTAAAGAAAACAAGGAATGCTGAAGTTTATGAAGCATTACAGTCAACAACAAGTAGAAGGGTCTTCTCATAGTGCCAAAAGAAGGTGGAAATTGGTAGTAGTTTTCCAAGTACAAATACAATCATGGTATTTTAAGTATAAAAACAAATTATCAAAACAACAATCATTGATAATTTTGAAGACATACAACAAATTCATTCTGTAGATTTGATTTTTCAAAGACACCAACGTACATGTTGATAATTGCCTATAATAAAGCAGAAGTATTTTTGGCTTGTATGAAAGCATAATTTTCAAATCATCTTAACTAAATGTGTGCAATAATTTTGTAGGTTGTTGCATCTATGGCAAGAGTTAGTTATGTTTCTCATACAAGGAGAAGTGGCAGGAGAGTGACAATGGGTGCCCAGCTGTGTTGCCCTTCATTAGATGAGGAGATGACAGGTGATGCCAATGTCAACAATGGCCCAAGCAACGTTGTTGAGGATGACCATGCAACTCAAGCTAATGTTGTCACACCATCACCCATAAAGCCACCGTCAACAACAATCCAAGGGGCAATTTCAACTAAAAAGATCAACACTATAAGAGGTTGGAAAAAAGAATAAATGTTAGTTGCAATTGACGACATAGAGTTATGGATATTCTATTCGGGCACCTACAAAAAACCATGGTATTGCTCCCTCATTAATATAATATTGGATAAATGGAATGACTCATACAAAACGTAGAGGGCCTCTTACAATTATGACTGAAGAGGAGGAGGCTGAGGTGGTTGAGTGGTGTAAAGAGATGGCCCAATTGGGACATGGGCTAGAGTTGTTACAACTCAAATCCACAGTTGCTCAAATCTGTCAAGGGAGGCCAAACCCATTCAAAGATGGGTTTCCTGGTAAATCATGGTGGTTTCAGTTTAAAAAAGGCATCTAGACCTTGTATTGCATACAACTGAGGGCCTTGACAGAGACAACACATTAAATTTGTGCCCTTCAGTTGTATGTAAGTTCTATGACACTTTTTCTAGTGCTTACGATAAACATTCTTATGATGCAGACCATATATTGAACTGTGATAAAACAAGTTTATAGGAAGGAAGGAATTGTGGCATGCGGGTAATTGCCAAGAGAGGGAGCTGAAATGTGCCAAATGTTTTTCCTAAGAGCAGGGAGTGGATAACTATTTTATGTTGTGTCAATGCAATTGGTACTTCAATCCTAATATTTTATCTATTCAAAGGTAAAAATCAACTGAAAAACTATATACAAGCTATGAACTAGGTGCATGTGTGGTTGCACATCCCCATGCTTAGATGACTAAAGAACTGTTTTTAAATTGTCTTTGTCACTTTGTTGCATCTGTACTAGATGGTGTCTCACCTAATAAGAGACACCTATTGATATTAGTTACCCATGGAAGCCACATGGTTGTACAAACAATTGAGGAAGAAAACAGATTGCAACCCATTGATGTTAGTGTGTTTGGCCATTTCAAGAACTATTTTAGGCCAGAGCGTATTGCATGGACGGCAAAGAATCCAGGGAGGTGAAAAGGTTCAAGCTAGTAGAGATTGAAAGTAAAGAGTTTAAAAGGGCTCTGACACCATCATATATCAAGGTTGGATTTAGGAGGACAGGAGTCTGGCCACTACATTATGATGCTCTTATGCATGATATTGTTTGTAGCCAGGCATTTCATGTGGGATGGTTAGGAAGAAGGGCATGTCCAAACCAGTGTTGAAGTGCAAGAAGTAGATGAATATGATGATGTGGTTGTAGCTGGTAATATGGTTTCCCTCTCTCAAGGACAATTATATGGTGAAGATGATGAAACTGTATGTGAAACACAGTATAATCACAAACAAATTCACAGTAACATGGAGGTCATTCTACCAACTCAAGAACATGAAAAATATGGTGTTGATATTGTTAATGACATTGTTTAACATGTAGTTGACAATGACCAGTTGACATTGCCAATCCAAAGTAACCCCACCATCATGGTTGGTAGAAGCCATGATTAATTTGAACGAACATAGTTTCTGAACAACCATTGAACAAAGCATTAACATGCCTTCACGACCAACATAACTAAACAATGAAATTCATCCATATCTTGGGGGGAGGCCCCCAAGATCTAAAATAATGGATTTTGGGGGAGAGGCCCCCAAGATCTTAAAAATTGAAATGGAAGAAGAAAAAGAGGAGAATGCCCAATAAACAGAACCAGAAAGTTTTTTTTTTATTAAAACGAAGAATAGCTGTAAAAGCTACATTGTGGCAGACAAACTATCCTTTTACAAAATGCGACTTATTACTTATAGTACTTTTCGGTTACAATACCATAGGTAAATTCCATGGGTGAATGAATACCATGGGTGGATGTCACAATACCATGGGTGGATTTCACTTACAATACGATGGGTGGATGCCACTTACAATACCATGGGTAAATTCCATGGGTGGATGAATAACATGGTTGATGCCATTTTCCATTCAAATCATTCCTCCCTCTTTAAGAAGCAATGGACCCCATTGCGTGAATTTCCCTCTTGCGAAACCTTTTTTGAATATGAAGAGCCACTGAAGAGAAGGGTTTTATGTGGTTAACCCCTAACCATGATGAACGAAGATCCAAGCATAGAGATACCTTGTAATGCTTGTAACCAACTGTGATACTCACAATGTGTGGCCTAGCAAATGGAATTCGATGAAGTGTGTGTTTGTGGATGGCCTATAACCATGATGAACGAAGATCTGAGGATAGAGATACACTGTAATGATTGTTACCAACAATGATACTAAAAATGTGCATCCTAGAAATTAGACTTTGATGAAGTGTGGATTTGTGGATGACCCATAACCATGAAAAACAAAGATCCAAGGATAGAGATACCATGTAATGCTTGTGACCAACTGTGATACTAATAGTGTGCAGCCTAGAAAATGGACTTTGATGACAAGGATTTTGTGCAGTTGACCCATAACTATAATGTTGGTTGTCGATGAAGTAGAAGGTGCCTACATATCCTAGGGTGGGAGGGCATGTCTCCAAAGGGAACTCGCTCCGAATGCTGCTCTTAGAATTAAAATGGACATAACTAGGTCAATATAACTCATAATATTTATTATAACCTATTTTTGGAAACAGAAAGACCATTTTGCATCTTCCCATGTGTTGGAAATCCTTATCTGAATACTCTAGAATCTCAGATTCATGCTACAACTTTTCCACTGTCATAAAAGTTCTAAAAAAATCGCTGATTTTAAATCAACAATATCTCCTAGCCACTTACAATACCATGGGTAAATTCCATGGATGGATGAATAACATGGGTTGATGCCATTTTCCATTCAGATCATAAATTGTTCGTCTTTCTGTGGACAACAGATCAATGGAAGAAGATGAAGCACATAATGAGGCATCAAATGAAGATAACAATATAGTTCAATCAGTTTTCTCAGTACTTGTTATAGGAAAATTTGGGCACATAAACCCCAACTTCTGGATCAGTGATATTTGGGCCCATCAACCCCTAATTCAGTTGTTGTCGTTCCCTAATGAAATTAACCTACATCATGCTTTCTTCCCAAGAGTTTCATGACACCATTCATCCAAAAAATGTCCCTAAAGAGACCATCGTAGGTAGCCTTCTATGTGGTTGGCAATGAATGGCAGGCACTACAATATTAGGGTGTTATGCATAGCACCTGGCCTTTGTATCACCTATGATGGGCGACATCCAACAAATTTGTCAAGTAAATCCTCAATGGATTCCTCATCTAAAGGAAGTTTCTGGAAGCATCTAGAGGGATAGGGTACGCTTTTGGATGAGTGGAAGGATGGATCATCCTCAATCCACTTATGTCTTCTCTCATGGAACCAATTCCCATTAATGGAAAAGCATTTATGAAGGCCATTTAATGCCCAACTTCCTCCCTACAGCTATAAAAATGACTAGTCCTCCCAAAGCTGGTATAGTTGAAAGTTATTGTGTTAAGGAAATGCTGCTGGTTTGAGACTAAGTTGTGAAAGTAAAGTTATCATGTTGGATTGGTGCTTCCATGAGGAGAGAAGGAATTGAAGATGGGAGGTTGACAATGAATCAAACATGTTATATGGTTGTAATATTCTTTCTTAATCAATAAAGAGTTCCTTGTTTTTCCCATTCATTTGTTCATATAATTGTATATTGTATTTCTGATTATATTATATGTTTATTTAGCAAATCAACATCTATGCTTTGATGGTTTTCTGTTGTTGCTTGATTGTATGTACCTTTCAAGCATGTTAAGTATGAAAGGGAGTGGCTAAGGAGATCAAAGGGAAGAGGGATCAAGCGCAAGACAAAGGTTAGTACCTCCTCTCCTCCCTCTTTTATTTGTTAACGAAAGGAAAAAAAATGAATTACTTTAGGTGTTGTTCTAGATCAGCTACTAGGTCTAGAGGTCAGGCCCTATTTAAGAAGCAGTAAAATTCCCAAAACAAATTGGCGATTCCACTGGGGATCGATGATGGTTTTTTGCTATTTTATGCTTTATGATGGGTTATATAAACTATAGATAGAGTCTGAAGCAAGCCAGGAAGCCTTCGAATGTTTTTGTTATACAATTGTGCAGTAGATAAATTCTACTTCAGTGAATCTCTGGTTTAGTTTATATTTTGAGCATTTGATTTTGTGCAAAAAGTCTTAAGAATTCACTTCATTAGTAGCCATTTTTCCTCTTAGAACACTTTGACATACTTTACCCTCTGTGTTTCATCGAATTTAAGTCCAATTCACTGAAATTGAGTCAAGTTTGAGCATAGAATTGTCATTCTGGAATCATAGCACCTTTGTAACTGGTAGGGTGCTATGCATAGCACCCTCCACACTAAGACAATGCTATGTATCGCTCTATCCCTCATTGTGGCATGTGATGGTTATTTTTGGAGCAGTTTTCCCATCTAGGAGCTGAATCATTGAGTCAATTTTCAGTTCTTTGAATTGTCTTCTTGATTTTGATGAAATTTGGTCTCTGAAAGTAGTCTTGTTTCCTTCTTTCGACCCATTTTAGACTGGATTGTTAAATGTTTGTTTATGTATTTGTTTATCATTTGCAATCCTTAGTCGAAAGTAGTTTTAGTCAATTGTTTTGAAGTGTTATAAAATCGTCCTTTATTGAATAATCGATTGGTCTATTTTGTACATCTGATTCATATTTTTGTTTAAGTGTCGAAAATATTCGTTTCCTTAAAGTTAAAAGTGTCGTTTAATCTTCCTTTATCTTTAAGTTAAATTGTCATAAATCAACATTTCTGTGAAAAGAGTTTTTGAATCATTTGTTCATTTGTTTTCCTTAGTGCATAATTCACATTAAGGAGAATGGAAAAGAAAAAGAAATACATATAATTACATCTTAGAGTTTGATTGTGTGTGCTTAAATGGAATGGTTGGAAAAGAATTAGTGAGTACTCTTTGTTGTTTGATCCAAAAAGAACTTGTTTGCTCTATCCCTTATTAGTTAGGATTTTCATTGTTGAAAGAAAAATGGAAAGAGTCATTTAGTTGCATTCTTAGGAATATTGGAAAAACATCTTGTGGTGAAACCCAAAGGCAAATTTTAAGCAAGATCAACCTAAAATTAACCTCAATTAACCTAAAAACGCATTGGAATTTAACGCAAACATCTAGAGGTGTCTAGGCTAGAGACGTGTTCCGACATCTTAAAACCTAGTGGATGTCGTTTCATTGAGGTTGGGTGATTCCTTCTCTCTGAACCGATAAGTACTAGTATGGACTTGAGCTCCTTGTACCATCGTGTATATAGTGGGAGACCCCAATAGGCTTACATCCTTTATTCCTAGGAAGTCGAGTCTGTCACCTTACCAATCACAATGCATCGAACACAACATTCGGGAAGACTGACTACCGTAGGGTAAATCCTTGGTAGTTTCTCTTTAATTTTCCACCAAGGTGTATATTGCAGTTTTGTGATTAATTTGGTAAACCCTCTTTCTTAGTATCTCCAGAGTAGTCACTTTTGTTCCTTTTCGACTCTGTAAAAGAAAAGGTCCATTTGAGTTCTTTTCCTTTCAAGCTCATTAAACAATGAAAGAGACTAGAGCCATCTTTTGCTTTTTCTCGACTCTTAAAAAATGAGAAAGAAAAGTTAAGTTCTTGCATCGTAAAAGTTAATTGAATGTGAAAACATCCTTTTTTCCTTAGTTGAGTTAGGTTGATAAGATTAATAAGCAATTCTAGAGGAAGATCAACCTCCACTCTGTCATTCGAGGGGAGTTACGAGCAAATCGCCCTTGCCACCGGAAGCAACACTCATCCAGTCAAGGCAGACTCATCAAACTGAGTTTGGTACTTCAAGAGTTTCTGGTACTTCATTTGAATTACCAGAGCTGCCTATCACGTCTAGTACTGAGCCTCAAGTTACTCCAACTATTTATGGAACATTTCTTACACAAGAGGAAGTTACTCAAATACCTGAGGCCACTATAACAGAAACAAGTGAACAAGTGCCTAAAGTTGATCCACAACTTGCAGTAGATTAACCAGAAATTACTTCAGAACTTGAGCCAGTTCAATTGGAATTTGATCCATAACCCATAGCAGTTGAAACCAAAGATATTCTTGAACCTGAAGTTGTTCACGAACCTTACATTGAAATTGAAGTTCTTTTACTGGAACATCTGTATTTTGACCTTGAACATTCTGAAGTTGTTACCGAAATACCTCAGTGATCTATAATTCCTGAAACTCCATCTTTAACATCAGAAGTCTTTTTTGGACCTCACAGTGAAATTCTTCCACCTAGATTAATTGTTGTACAGGAAGAATCTGTAGAAGAGTCTAATTCTGGGACTCCAAATCATTTTGGTCCCAGTTTATATCTTTACTCTGAATCTCTTCCTCGTTTTGCTACTACCTCTGAAATCCCACTTGATTCATTAGGTCAACTTTTGGGTCAGCTAACCATGGCAGAACAACCGCAAACATCCCAGATTGCTTCATCTAATGCAGTTGCGGCAGAGTCTTTTGCTGCTACTTCTTCGATGTCGACAACCACACCTGAGTCACATTGATATGGACAGCCATCCATCTTGACTAGTTACCAATCTATATCTGGAGTCCACCCAGGAGTTTCATCTTTGCCATGGTCATCTCCCATGTCATCATTAGGAATTTTACCTGGATCTTCTTATCAGAGACAATAGTTTCATCCTGGGTATCAGTATGAAACTGGGCAATACAGTGAAGAAAGACCCATTTATCCTCTTAACACTGGATTGCCACCATATGGTCAACAATATGCCTATTCAAAACATCCTACCTATCAAGGAGGACCACCCTATGGTTATGTCTCACCATATCCAGGTCAACCTGAAATGAAAGTTTGTCAGTGACAGCCGACTATGCCACCACAACCAAGGCTTGTGTACTCGACACAACCTATGCAAACTGAGTCGATTATATCAACCCAACCTATCGTAACTATGCAACAACAGATGCAAGCTCAATCCATTGTATCTCAACCTGTGCAAGTTAGTTCTGTTTCCTCACAACCTCAAGTTTCGAGTCGGCAAACCCAAAATTCTCAGCTGTTATGCAACAACCACTTGTTTCTGGGGTACAATTACCTCAAGTTAGTGTGCCATTATCTGGAGTGACTCAAGTTGTTATAGGTTTAGTTTATTCTCAGCCTGGTCAAACTAGCGTTAGGGGGAAATATCAAACTTCACAATCGATACCCCAACAACCTTGGCAGTCACAGTATCCACAACCTCCATTTTAGAATGTCCGACGTCAGTATGGGCCTGTTTTCCAAGCTCAACCTGAGCAAGGACAATATCAAGCATATCAGGGTCCTGTGTATCAAGCCCAAACCAGTTACAAACAAATGCAAGGTCAATCTGGTTTCAATCCATATACCAGATATGTCCCTCCACCCTATCAAGGATATCTACCTTATGCGGGTATGCAAAGGCCTATGGCACAGGCAATCCCATATTATCCCGGATATGCCCAACCTGATCTAAATCGGCAGTTGCTTTTTGTGGCAACCCTAGAATTACTGGATTTAAACCAGCTTACAAATGATCCAATTTTGTATTCACCATTGTGGCCGGTGATTCCTCATAAGTTTCCTTCTGACATTCCAAAGTTTAGTGGAAATCCTAGAGAAGACCTGCCAAATCACGTTATGACTTATCATTTATGGTGTTCTTCAAACTCCTTGAATGATGATTTGGTAAGACTCCTTCTTTTCCAAAGAACACTAATTGGTTCAACTGCTAAGTGGTATATCGAATTGCCAAGAGATTCTTTTAATAATTTCACCCATTTAGCCACTATATTTTTGACCCACTTCTAGTTACCCATCAGATATTAAATTGGAACGAAACTTTTGACCAATTTCAAACAAACAACTTCTACTCATATATCTGATCATATTCATGAGTGGTGTCATCGTCATCACATGGTTAAAACCTATGTTCCTGATCAGCTTTTAGTTGAGTGGTTCATTAAGTCCTTATTGTTGTCTATCACTGAGGATATGGCTAAAGGTGGAGTTGTTATAGAAAATCAAGTGATTTCTCATACCCAATATCTGGATTTGATTTGTACTCAATCTAGCACACTCTATGACAAAATTCCACATGCACAGTGCCTTAATCAATCCATTCCACCTCCATCATCGAATAGGGACTCTCATGCTGGAGACGGTGTGATCGATTCCTTGAGCATGCAAATGGAAAGTAAACCATCTGGTCAATCAATTTCCAAAAATCAAATTGTAAATGCACCTGAGGTTCCTGCTTCTGAGATTAATGTTGTGTCATCTGACAAAGGTAAGAATCAAAAGCAACCAAGAAGCAAGGAAAAGGGGAAAAATAAAAATAAGAATGAAAACCCTCCTCAAGATAAATCATCTGATTCCTCTACTTCGGGAAAGAAACCTCGTTATCCATGTCTCATATGTGATAATGATCATTTTATAAGGGATTGTCCTCACCGCTCAGAAGTTTCTAAGTTATTAAAAACTTCCACTGCATCTGCAGTGTGGACCGATCCATTTCCAAACCCAGATACCAATATGGTCGCAACTGAAAATGCTTCCACATCCCAGGTATTAATGTTATCCATTGCAAAACCTAAAGATGAAGTTTTGGTTTAGACACGTAGTAAAGATTATGGTAATCTGTCATCGTCGTCTAATAATCAGGCCACTGATCAACTTGGTTCTTCGACTTCGACCGCATCGGAAAATATTTCACTGCCCATTGCACCATAGTTAACAATAAAGCCACCTAAGGGAGTCGTGCATAAATAAACATTTAATCCTCAAGCTCGAGCTGCTCAAAATTACAACATAGTAGAAGATCTTGCTCTGTCTCCTTCTACTATGTCAACACTTGAGGTACTATAAAATTGCCCCTCCCAAAAGCAGGCTTTACTGTCAGCAATAGGTGGAATCGATCCAACGGATTCTAATCTTGTGGTTTTTAATCACTCAGGATATACACCACAATTACTAGCCAAATTAGCTTTTTTGATTCAGGTTAGAGCTCTCAACAAAATATTCATTGAACCATCATAGATGAGGGAGCTTCTACCTGTATTATGTCAATGAGCTACTGGAAAACACTGGGGTCACCTACGTTGTCAAGATCACCAACCACATTGAAGGCTTTTGATGGAAGGACTTATACCTCATGTGGAATTTTGAATAATTTGCAGGTAGAACTATGGGGAAAAATGGTAACTATTGAGGTTGAGGTGGTTGATGGACCCCTTGACTACAACATTTTGCTTGGACGACCATGGGTTTATGCTATGGCTACTGTTGTTTCCATGTACTTTCGTATGATTGCATTTCCTCATAAAGGTGGAATAACAGTTATCAACCAAACCTCATTTTTTGCCTCTAGTTCTCAAGTTATGGGAAGAATTCCATTTGTTAATGGATCCCCACTTTCACTTCAATCTGTTGGTGTAGGTCTTTTTAAAGATCCCTCATTAATGGATACTTTCACACTTCCTCCACCATCTGGAATATTGAAAGTTGCAAGAGTCGAGACATGTTATATGTTATCCTCTACCTGATATGATTTAAAGAGGATCACCAATAGTGTTGAAGATGAGAGTTTGACTGAGGTTATGCCGCTAATTCCTATCGAACTTGCATAGCAATCAATTTTTCTTGCTTGTGCGGCATTTCCAGATCCACAATCGCCAATTATATTGGTAGATCATTCACTTGAATATAGACGAGGAAATCATCCAATCCTTGATGATAGGAGAAGAACCTTGGGAAGATTATCATCATCATTCCCTTCTTCCAGATTCCAAGGAAGAGTATTCAGATGAACTAGTACACCCTGTTTTATTTTCGAATTCTATTAGAATAGATTCAGTAGATTCTGAGCGTAATTTGTATAATATATAAGAAACCATTTCTATAGACATTTTGACCAAGCCTAACGTTGTAGAAAATATTCATGTTGGCAAATCTTGTTCCCCTTTGGAACTCGATATTTACCATGCTCTGTTTCGTGAATTTAGAGATGTATTTGCATGGTCTTATGAGGAGACGCTAGGCATTGATTCAAGCAATGTTGAACATCAAATCAAAATGTACCCTAGTGTCAAACCAGTACAACAATAGCTTCGACCTGTACATCTAAAGAAAGTTGCTGCCATTAAAAGAGAGGTTGAAAAACTTTTGCATGCTGGCTTCATTTACCTTGTACCTCTTACCGATTGGGTATCAAATATTGTTCCCGTGATGAAAAAACAAGGGAAATTCAAGTGTGTGTTGATTACCGAGATGTAAATAAAGCATGTCCAAAAGACAATTATCCTACACCCTTCATTGACTAGATTATTGATGAATGTTCCGGATGTGAGATCTTCTCATTCATGGATGGATTTTCTGGTTACAATCAAATCAATATCCGCCCAGAGGATCAGTTAAAAACTGCATTTAACTGTCCCTGGGGCACATTTGTGTATTGAACGTTACCTTTTAGTTTGAAGAATGCAAGGGATATATTTGAGAGGGAAATGAATTATGCCTTCCATGACATTAAGAGCATTGTACAATAATATCTCGATGATTTTCCTTCTCATTCACGAAAGCAGACTGATCACCCAATAAGACTCAATTTGCATAAGTGTGTGTTTTGTGTTGGCTCTAGTCGATTGCTTAGATTCGTGGTCTCAAAAGATGGAATTTGACTTCATCCATCTAAGGTTCAGGCAATTCTTGACATGCCTCCACGTTCAAATTTATTAGAGTTACAAAAACTTCAAGGGAAGGAAAAATTTCTGAGGAGGTTCATTCCAAACTATGCTAAGTTGGCTAAAGGTTTTACACATCTGTTGAAGAAAGAGGTACCCTTCCATTGGGATCAAGTTACGTAAGCTTCCTTTACTGCTCTTAAAGATTCCCTGATTAGAGCTTCATTAATGTATGCCCCAAACTATCAGCAAGACTATTACATGTATCTCGTTGCTGCACATACAACCATCGAACTGGTTTTAGTCCAAGAAGTAGATGGAATAGAATATCCTGTATATTATTTGAGTCGTAATCTCATTGATATAGAAAGAAAATATTCGTATGTCCAAAAGTTAGCTTTGGCGGTCATTTAAGCCGTGCAAAGGTTTTGTCACTATATTCTCCTGCGTAAAACTATAATAATCTCCGATTGCGACCCTATGACATAAATTCTGTCATGCCAATTGTTGGGGGCAAGTATTCAAAATGGATAGTTATATTGCAGGAATTTCATTTGGAATTCATTAACTCTAAATCAAGGAAATCTCTTGTATTTACTGAGCTACTTTGCGACCTTCACTCATCCTCAAACAATTTAACATCATAAACATCAATCGTGGATGAGTCTTTGTTTCTCATTTTTTCAACTGATTCATGGTATGGAGATATATGGATCCATCTCTAGACCCAAGCTTTCCGGCCCGATACCTCTCGCTCTAAACAACGACGTATCAAATACCAAGCAAAAAATTATCTGATTGTTGGGGATACGCTTTATCATTGTGGTATTGATACGGTTTTACGAAGGTGCCTCACTCATGAGGAGGTTGAGAAAGCTTTAACTGATTTCCATTTAGGTGCTTGTGGTGGACATCTATCTAGATATGAAACAACGCAAAAAATTCTCCGTGTTGGATACTTTCGGCCAACAATATTTAGAGATTGCATACTTTCTATCAGAAGTTGTCATGCATGTCAAATATTCGATCGGAAAACTTGATTACGACTTGCACCTTTGCATCCGATAGTTGTTGTTGGACCATTTGCAAAATGGGGCATTGATTTCATGACATGTAACCCCACCTCAACCTGGGGGCATGGGTATATTATAGTCTTCGTTGACTATTTTAGCAAATGGGCCGAGGCGATGCCTACATTAAACAACAATAGTGAAATAGCTGCATTATTTTTCTTCAACCATGTGGTTGCTAGGATTGGTATACCATAGGCTATAGTTACAAATCATGGATCGTATTTTCGCAATCACATGATGGTTGAGTTAGTTGCCAAATTAGGACTTTCACATGATAGTTCTACTCCATATTATCAACAAGCTAATGGACAAGTTGAGGCTACCAACAAGGTCCTTAAGAGTATGTTACAACGAATGATTGGAGTTCACAAACGAAATTGGCATTTAATCCTATACTCAGCCTTGTGGGCATATCGAACCTCAGTGAGAAATGATACTAGACTCACACCCTTTGAGTTAGTGTATGGTTTCGAAGCATTCTTACCTATTCAATGTGAAATTTCGTCACTCAAACTCACAATTGACTTGCTACCTGACACTTATGAGGAAGAAGCACGTTTCTTGGAATTAATCCATCTGGATGAAACCCATTGTGATGTCGCGTTGGCTAACGAAGCACACAAGAAACGGGTAAAGGTATAATATGATCAAAATTTCAAGCCTCAAGTCTTCTTAGAAGGTGACCTAGTCTTGCTGTATGATCAAGAGTCAGATAAGATTGGTGCAGGAAAATTTGAACCACTTTCGATGGGCCCTTATATTGTTAAACGCGTTTTGGTGAAGGGTGCGTACGAGTGAGTTGATTATGACGGAATTCCATTGTTTAAGCCTAGAAATGGGTTGTATTTAAAACGTTACTATGCTTAATTGAGTATGGTAAAACTCATGTATATATGCTTGGATTGCATGTGTGAGTGTGTTTCTTTAAGGGCTTTTATTTGGTTAAGTAATCCACTTCGCATTTATTGCAGATGTTGAACTTTTCAGAACCATGGGTTGGTTACACTGATGGGGCTAGTTGTAGTACACAGCATCTATCTTCTGCAGCATGGGCCATTTTCACTCCGAGCGGCGAGCTAATGAGTTTTAGAGGGATTTGTATTGGTCGGTCAACAAACAATATCACCGAATATAGCACGTTGATTGAACTTCTCTCTGATGCCATTTCACTTGGCATCCACTGAATTATCATTAGGCTGGACTCACAACTTGTTGTGCTACAAGTTACTGGCATTTATACTATTCGAAACCTAGCAATTCATCGTATGTTCCTTAGAGTTCGTATTTTGGAAAGGTATTTTGAGTTTATTCAATATCAACATATTTCCAGAAGTCTAAACACATTAACTGACTCTTTAGCAAATTATGTGTTAAATAGACATTTGCAACATATGTAAAATAAATATTTTCGATTAATATCATCAATTGAATAGGATGGCATCACTCAACCATAATAAAACCCTCAAAGATAATTGTAAATTTTTTTTACAAACATTTAGTGTCAAAGATAGAAATTGGTCATCTAACCCAAAAACTAAATGTATGCAAAAATGATCCTAGTAAGCTAGTGGTGCTCGTAATAACAGGTAATTGTTTGTGCAATCATGCGCAAATGTTTCATCCAATGATCTGGCACACTGATGGTGTGGCATTGCAATTGCATAGCTAACTCCTCAATCCGGATATCCAGGATACCTAAGGTTAAACCCTCTATGTGCTTTTGCAATTCAGCCAGAGTCTCAACCAAATCTAAGTCCTGGAGAATGGCTCTCCCTATAGGTCTCTATGCTGGTCTAGCTACATCTCGTAGGTCTTCCACAAGTTGAACAGGTCCAATATCTATATACATAAATAAAAATAGATTTTGTTTAAGTCTTGGAGTTAATTAAAAACACAAAAAATGCAAAAGCTTTTAAAAATTTAAAAACAATGGTCAAACAATTTACCAATAGCACCCCACATTGCTCTAGCTGGTAGTGGTAAATCTAGCTCACCACGGAAATCCATTCCTGAATATGGATATTTTGTGAAGGTCATCTACTGTCGATTGAACCATTCAAAGAATGTAGAGGTAAATATGATCTTAGAGTGGGCACCATGCCTAGCCATTAGATCTGTCCACCTTTGCAACCGTGGGTTTCTTGGTCCAGATAAACCCAATGAAATGAGTTGTGGCTGCAAGAGAGGTATTCTCTCCAAGGGAAATGAAATCACAGTTGATCCATATTCGAAATTTATGAGCTTTCATTTTTTGACCTTGGTCAGTTGTTCTTTCACAGATGAAAGGACAACCCCACACCAATTAAATATTTTTGGCTCTAAAAATTCTAAAGCATACTGCATGTATGACTTGGTGGCCAAATGAAGCATGGAACTACCAGCCAATTTGGAGATGGTAAAAAGAATCATCCTTAGTGGTAAATCACTAACATCCTTGATAAGTATCTTCCATTCTTTGCTAGGCTGGGAACCTAGCCCACAAAACTGTTGCACATAATATTTCACCGGTCTACCTCCATGGGAAAGATCTATTAATGAAATGGGGGTACCTCGCCTCGATAGTCCAGTTAGGAAGTATATACCATCGATGGTAAAAGGGATTTCTTTGCCCTGAATATGAAAATTCTAATCGGTCGGACCCCACGATTGAACAAGAAATCGTAGAAGATCCATCTGTTGCCGCAGGTTGGATAGCTTAAAATACTTGAGTAAACCACAGTCTCTTATGGCCTTGACTGTTTCTAGATTACTCAAAGCTATGACATCTTTCTCTTCATGCTGTCATTCTCTCCATATGATTACCATTTTAAATTCTTTATTGGGAAATAGAAACCCTAGGGGCCTCAAAACCCTAGAATGTTATTGACTAAAACAAGAGATAAATGAAATAAAAGAGAATAGAATTAGATCCTACCTAATTAGATCCTATAAGGAATGATCCCTTCAATCCTCCGCAATCAACTGGTGAGCTTCGGAAAAACTACTCTAGAGATAAGAAGGTAAAACAAGATGGTGAAAATGAATGGTAAGAACCTATATTTATGTTTATTTCTCACACATTAATCGAGTAAACATTGGTTTTTTATTTATTTAATCCATGAACATGTATTGTTTAATCTTTTGATGGTATCTTGAGCAGGGTTAACAACTGGAAAGTAGTTATGATGTGCTTATGTGTAAATTGAACATATTTGACCACAAAGCAAACTTTTATTGCTTTTTAGAGCTTTGTTAAAAATGAAAAAGGAACCTCCTTGGGGTCCTCTTTAAGCTCTTTTCAAACTCTCTAAATATGAAAAGATTGTCGAGCCCTTGTCGTTTCTAGCTTGTTAATGGATCTGAATTGATATCTACTCAGTATAGTTTTATCCCCTTTTTGGGCTGAGATAGATTAACTACGAAAAGGTACTCGTTAGTCAAACATGATCAATAGGTTCTCTCTTGTATTGTTTTATGTTTTTTTTGGACTTGAGAGACAGATGTATGAAAAAGAACTTCTGGAGTTCTCTTTTAGTCCCTTTTTCAGACTCTCTAAACATGAAAAGGACCAAGTTATCTTTGTCGTTAAACTTGTTAAAAACATTAAATAGCGAAAAACTTGTCCATATCGACAAGATCGAGTTTCACCTTCACTAGACTCGTTAAAACATCAAATAGCGATGGATTCACCTGAAGGGTGGAATTATACAACAAGAATATGTTATCCTCCTCAAGCTTGATAAAAATGAAGAGGTACTGGTCAGAAATGACTGGGGAAAAATGGGAAAAAGTTGGGAACACTTTATGGTAGCAAGTCGCTCTTGAACATGACACTTTCACCTCATCATCGTGACTATGTGGGTTGGATAATTCAGCTTGATGGTTATCACACCATTCTTCTATCATACCATCCATCACTTTGTTTGGGGTCAATGCTACCGATTCACTTCAGTGTCACCAATATGTTCAAGAGAAGTCATTCAGTTTGAAACTTCATCCTTTACAATACAGTAAACCTCCATTTTCATGACCGTCATTCCATAACCTTTTGTTGTTAGTCGATGTTTCATCTCCAAAAATCATTTACCTCGTTTAGTGTCTTTGATGTAGGATACATCAAGGCCCACCTACGACGCGTCACTTCTTGTCGACATCATCACATCATCCAAGAAGTTGACTTAGGAACACCCCTTCAGTACCTTGAGGCTTGCATACATCAATGGCAGGTTTCTCGCTTCCGGCGATAGGTTGACATCAATGGCCTTCGACCGAAAGACTTTGTATGGTGTTCGAAATCAAATCATTTATTCACACCTTGCGAAATGTATTGCAGTACCTTGAGGATCATTATCATTATCGATGATTCCTCTCGCGTCTGTTAACGGCTTACATCATTGGCTGGTAATTAGACGATGCCTCTCCATGTTCAACTTCATAACATCTATTCACATGGTTAGACTTGTACTTGAATGAAAGATTGGATGAGAATGAAGACCCTGGATCTAGTTTCATCCATCCGGCTATGATATATTTTTCAGGAGTACTATATCAAATGTACAATGGCCTTACATTCATGGTCATCCATTCATGGGTCTACATTTGTAGACAACTATATTTATACATGTAATGAAATTTTATAAGTTGAGCATGGGTATGCCTTCCCTCAGCTAAATTGTGAGAAAAAATCAAAGTATCATGATATTTGTATTATAACTGATGCAAGTCACCTTTCGGTTCAAAACCTTCTCTCCAAAGTGGTAAAGCACCTCACTCGACATGGTTATTTTCGACTTCACACTTTAGGGGGCATCTGTTATAGGGAAATTTGGGCACATCAACCCCAACTTTTGGATTAGTGATATTAGGGTCCATCAACCCCTAATTCAGTTGTTGTCATTCCCTAATGAAGTTAACCTACGTCATGCTTGCTTCCCAAGAGTTTCATGACACCATACATACAAAAAATGTCCCTAAAGAGACCATCGCAGGTAGCCTTCTATCTGGCCGGCAATGAATGGTCGACACTACACTGTTAGGGTTCTATGCATAGCACCTGGCCTTTGTATCACCTACGATGAGTGAGATATAACAAATTTTTCAAATAAATCCTCTTTGGATTCCTCATCCAATAGAAGTTTCTAGAAGCATCTAGAGGGATAGGGTACGCTTTTGGATGAGGGGAAGGATGGATCATCCTCAATCCACTTATGCCCTCTCTCACGGAACCAATTCCCATTAATGGAAAATCATTTATGAAGGCCATTTAATGCCCAACTTCCTCCCTACAGGTATAAAAGGAATAGTCCTCCCAAAGCTGGTCTAGGTTGGAACTTATTGAGCTAAGAAAATGTTGCT
>APFE030554039.1:149356-179345 GCA_000404065.3 Pinus taeda | reverse complement strand
TCCCTAAAGTTTAGGAGGACTGTTGGGGTCCTCAATTTGTATAAATAAGATGGCTTAGGGCCTCATTTCAGTTAGTCATTTTGGTTAGCCAATAGTTAGTCATTTTGTAGTCATTTTGTAGTTCGATTTTTAGGCAGTAGATTAGCTTTTCTTTTAGCACATTTTCAAGTTCTCCTTGTGGACAGTATTTGGAATGTAACATTTCTTTTGATCAATAAAGATGAATCCAGCTTTGCACCAGCTCTAAATCTCTATTAGGAGGCTGTAGCTCTTGGGGTTGGGCCCATCTCAAGTGCCCAGTATCTCCTTTGTTTACTTTCATGTGTCTTTGCTGCCTTCTTAGAATAAAATCTGTTATTTAGATTTAAACCTTGTTTTGTTATTTAGGTTGTTTTTGATGAGTAAAATAGCTTTTCATGCTCAGATTTAGTTGATAGGTTGTTAACAGAAAAAGCTTCAAGAAAAGGGCCATCAAACATCTGTGGTTTCATCTCTCCCTCAGTGGGATCAGGAGCTTTGACTAGGATGACTTTGCTACCCACAAAAACACTAATTTTGCTTTGCCATGCAATCACTAGTGTTTGATTTTCATGTGTAGAAGTTGGTTACAAGTTTAGACTTTCATTTTCTTAGTTCCATGAGTTAAAATACATGGTTTCATTGCAGGTCACACTTCTGTTCATTCTCTTTACTGGCAACTAGCATATTAGGTCAACGTAACTAGGTCTTTGAATTTACAAGTCTTTGTTGGTTCAGATTGGAAAAACAACTTGCAGAGCACCTGTACCACTCATTCATCTTCTTATTCTCCATCAGCACCATCCACTCCACCCTCTACTTAGAATCCTTACCTCACATTTGCCACATTTTCTCACATAACCATAGTTTTTGTGCAAGTATTGCCGTAGCCTTCTTCAAGCCAAGTCAACCTTCTACACCTCCTCACCACTCCATCTAGTAGTCCTTAGGCTGCTTTAGACCCCTATCCTACCTCCAGATCCATCCATGCACCTTCCCTCACTCATTCACCTCCTAAAAACTGACTTCCAAGTTTCATGTAGAAATTATGGAGTTTCCTGTAGAAATCCTGAAGTTTCCTATAGAACCCTTGTAGACTTCCTGTAGAAGCTCACAAATGAGGTTTCTTGATAGCCAAAATTTGTGAAACTCTCTGGAAGGATGTTAGGGACCCCTTAGGCCCTCTCTGAACCTTCTCGACCTCTTCCAAGCATTTCCTCCTGCCAATCCACCTCTGCACAGTCAAAAATAGTTAAAAGCACATGCATGATAATTCTAACAAATTATTCAAAAATACAAAAATATGTTTTCTTCAGATAGTGATAACTTAGAAACATGCATTTTACCTTCCTAGAAGTCAATGGCATCTCATTCAATAGCTTGCATCTTCCTTCTTGGATCAGTAGGACTAGCTGGTAGAATTAGGATTTGCATTTCTTTTTGGCTTTCAGTTTCTTTAGCTTCCTTTGAGTTAGCTTTCATCCATCAGTTAAAAAGCTTCTTCTAAGTGCTCATAGAAGTTGGCTTAAGCTCCTAGCAGACTTGTGCCAGCTAACCAAGTGACAGCTGCGGCAAGAGCTAGTACTTGTGCATACAACATTATCGCTTCCAAGTTTGTTATGAACTACCGGGTTGATAAAATTAAAGAAGGGAGTCCCAGGAGTTGCAGCATTATTGCTGCAATACTGGGTCCCACCATCTTTTTGGCACCGTTGTCGGGGAAGCGTCAGAGTATTGGTGATTGCTGCTTTTCTTCTATTTTCCTACTACAACCTTCTGCTAAGTAGTTTATTTCATTTCCATTTTGCAATTTCATTTCCGCAAAAATAGAGTAGGCATTTCTTGCTTTCATAGATTAGCATTTCAATTCCGTAATTTCAATTCTGCAAGCATAGATTAGCATTTCGTTTTTGTAATTTCCATTCTGCAAGCGTAACTTAGCATTTCATTCTTGCAATTTAATTTGAGCAAAATAGATTAGTCCTTTCTTTCTTTCATTTCAATTCCGCATTTTCATTTCATTAAGATAGTTAGTTGCAGTTCAATCTATTTTAGTTTTGCAGGTACACGAAGAAAAATACAAAAGTCAACCAAAAAGATTTCATTTCATGCCTGGTAGGAGTGGAGATAAGTTAGAAAAATGATTGCACAACACCCCCACTGCTTCACACAGCCAACCTTCTCTCTTCTTCGATGGCTATAATTAAGAAGAACCCTTAGGTGGACAACAAGACATATTTGAAGAACCTCAAGGGAAGAAGAAGAAGAAAACATTCCTCTGATGCAAATGGCTACAAGTAGAAATGTTTGGAGTAGTGCCTTGTCTGAGAATGAATTTGCAAATCATATGGAAGATTTCAAGAGTGATATGAGGCAGTTTCTTGCCATGCAACTAGATACCTTGCAGATCCAAAGGAAGCAAGCGGAAGCCAAGAGGGTTTTGGACATATTTTGTCTTAGGTGCACTAGAAAGCATCCTAGGCTCGAATGTCCAATGCACTCTCTAGAAGTGTGTTTCATCTGTGAAGAATACCATCCTACGAACCAGTGCCCTTCCTTGCCTGGAATCAAAGTTTCATATCAAAGGGTCAAAGAAGTCACTGAACCACTCTATTTCATAACCCAAAGGAGGTCTCATGGACCCATACCTTACCAGCAGGAACTGCAAGGGACATCCGAGACCTATTAGAAACCCTATAAAGCCACTTTCATGCCTTCTTGGGGTCCCCTTGCTCATCCTTCCCGGTTCACACCTCCTCCTTGTTCCTTCACAGATCCATATTATGCCCAACCAGCTGTTCATTCGTTTCACTCTTATGCTCAGCCACAGCCTCAGTGGAATGCACCTCATCAGGGGTGGAGGCCCCAATACAACACTCCTCTCGCTCATTTTCCTCCACCACCTACTCATCCACAACCATCGCAACCTGCTCCACCAAGTCAACCCCAAATTCCTTCTCAATCACAACCCCATCCACATCCATCTCAAATATACACCTCCACTCAACTACCCATACTACCATTTCCAAAACCATACAATGGAGTAGCTCAACCCAATTACAAAGCTGAGGCACAACATGTCCAAATGACTCCTCTTGAGCTCAATGATCTTCACCATAGCTCAGGAAGAGTATTGCAAAAAAGAGATTATCTTGAAAGCATTGAAGGACCACATCCAATAAAAGAAGATTCAAAAGAAAAGATCAAAGAACATTGGGCTGCACTTGATGAAGAGAAGGCATCAAAATTAGAGATCGAGAGAGTTCCCTCATGGTTACCATCAAATCTTCCATGTCTTCAAGAGAAGGATCAACAAAAAGAGGAAGATGAGAAAGTCATGGTAGAAGGTGACATCAAACATGATCCAGATCAGCAAAAGGACCAAGGATATCAGAGCTATATTGAGATATGGTTTCAGATGGTCACTAAGTTGCAACAATACTCTTTTCCTCAGCTATGCTTGATCCCTTCAAAGTCAAATCATTTGATCTCTGAAGTCCAGATAACTGTGAAAGCATGCATTTCAAGCCTCCACATCATTCTGTCTCTAATATCGATGTGCACATGGCTCCATTGGAAGTCTTCTTATACTTGAGAATGATTTTGTTTTTCAAGTAGGGTAGGGTAGAAAAAAAAAAAGAGAGAAAAAAGAAAAAAAAAGGAAAAAATGAAAAAATGGAAATAAGAGGAAAAATATAAGGTGAAAACCTCCTCGGAGGTGCCTTAGATTGGCTCATTGATTGAAAACCTCCATGAGGAGGTCAATGGGTTGGAAAAAAGAGAAAAGAAAAAGAATAAGATCCTTGGGTGAAAACCTCCCTTGGAGGCACCTAGGGCAGGCAATTAGGGTGAAAACCTCCATGAGGCGCCCTAGTTGTTTTCAAAAAAAAAAGAGGAAAAAGAAAAAAAGAGAAAAAAATAAACCTAATTTGCATTGAATAATTGCAGGTTGCAGCAGGGACGTTTTAGGTCAGGAGGATCACTCAAAACAAAGACAAAGAAATTTTTGTGCCTTCTAGAGGAAGTTCTATATTTCTATACGAAACCTCCTGTAGAACCTTAGAGCGAGCCAGATTCGATTTTGGAAGAGGATCTAAAGCTTGGAATCTATTGGTTATACCTGCAAGCATCCATGTTTCCATTCCTCACCCTTTTCCATCATCTTTTCCACCTCATTGTGCTTATTTTATGAAAATTGTGCCTTCTACAGGAAGTTCTGTGTTTTCTACAGGAAACATCCTATAGAACCTTTGGACAAACCAAATTCAATTTTAATAGGGAATCTGATGGTGGGAATCTGTTCGTTAGGCCTACAAGCACCTCTATGTCCATCGCTCACCTTTCTCCATCATTTTTCCACCTCATTTTTCTTCTACATTGTGCTTCTACAGGAAGTTCCTGTAGAAATTGTGGGAAGCTAGAAATGGATTTTAGAAAGGTGGTTTGGTGAACATGGTAGCTTCCTCAAGGGTTCAGAAGTCCTCCTGCAATTTTCAAACTCCTCCTCCATCATCTCCATACCTGCATCACAGCCCAAGTTCACTTTTCTTACCATGCAACAAAACTGCAAAATGCCTTGAAGCAAAAATACCTAGAATAGAATTTGTTTTTTCCCTAACATGAAAACCATGCATCCATTTGAAAAACTGTTTTATGGGGAATTGTACAAGGGTGATGTCAATATGCCTGAGCAGTTTCAGCCAATTCCGGTGCACGGTTTCCGAGAAATTAGCCTCCATCTCCTTCAGCCATTTTTCCACTTTCTCCATATCCGTGCATCCATTTCAAAACCTGTTTCATGGGGAGATGCACATGGGTGATAGTAGCCTACCCAGGCAGTTTCAGTCAATTATGATGCATGGTTTCTGAGAAATTGATCTCTGAATTATTCATCCATTTTCCATTTTTCTCGAAATCTGTGCATCCATTGATCACGATTTTGTTTTATGGGGAATTGTACAAGGGTGATGTCAATATGCCTGAGCAGTTTCAGCCAATTCCGGTGCACGGTTTCCGAGAAATTAGCCTCCATCTCCTTCAGCCATTTTTCCACTTTCTCCATATCCGTGCATCCATTTCAAAACCTGTTTCATGGGGAGATGCACATGGGTGATAATAGCCTACCCAGGCAGTTTCAGTCAATTATGATGCACGGTTTCTGAGAAATTGATCTCTGAATTATTCAGCCATTTTCCATTTTTCTCGAAATCTGTGCATCCATTGATCACGATTTTGCTATGGGAGGTGAATCATGATGATAGGAACATGCTCAGCAAGTTTCAGATCGATTCGGTTTACCGTTTGGAAGAAATGGTGAAAACAAGTTCTGGTCCAGTGAAAATTCAGTAGCAGCAGCTTGAAGGTGCAGATCTGAGCGTGGAAATGAACTTCTGCAGCATGCATCCAGCCAGAGGACACCTGCACAAGGAAAACAACCATAAATCATCATCCAAGCCCTCATGCAACCAAAGAAACTAGTGCGTGCAGCAATGACTAGCCACAGCACCTCACAACAGCCATTTGACTTCAGGTACGTGACTGAAACTCGTTCTTCTATTGCACAAATCTAATTTAAAAACCACATGAATGAATGGAATGGTGGAATTAAGCCACGAATATAGCAAGGTTAAGCCGATTTCCTTCTCTAGCACTCAGCTGGAAGTCACGCAGTACACATGGACAACTGACTTACGTGAAAATTAAAGCAACCGGGAGTGTTGGCCGTTTAAGCCTAAATTCAATTCACGGCAGTGATTACAGGGGGAAAACACACAGTTCAGGAACAACACTTCCAGTTGCATGTGGCCACATACACTTGGCCACTTCACTCTCTCATGTAAATCACGCTGAAATTAAATGATGCTCGGCTGAAATTCTCACCACCCTCTGTTCAACTGTGGTCACAACTGGAGCACACATCCACCACGTCCAGATCATTTAACCAGTGGTCCTCTGCAAGATTCCTTCCTGGTTTCTCGAGATTTCTGTCGTTTCTTAAAAAAAAAAATCTTGTAGGGGCACTCTATAGGCGTTTCTACAAGAAATTTCTACAGGAAACACAGAAAACAGCCTTCCAGAGCAGAAAAGCCTGGATTTTTCTTCGACAAATTGGAGTTTCGAAGAGAGGTAGGCTCGAACATGCCTCTTCCATGCATGATACGTTCAAAAGGTGGTGAACTAAACTGTTTTGAATAAGAAAATATGAAACAAGTCTGTCTGTGAATCCAGAATAGTAGTTTTCCTATGTGTTACATGGAATGTTTCAATTGGTTCTGCGTCAAATTCTCTTCCACAGTTCCTATTAAGAAATTCCTCTGCTAGAAGCGATAAACCATTGTGAGGGTTAACCTGTGCATGAAGAATGTGAATTTTATGTGATTGTATGCATGATGAGGATGAAAATTAAGCTCTGCACTCTGTCTGTGGGAGCCTAATTCCCTTTTGACAGTCGGGTTTGGGCAGCAAAAGCATTATTACTGGGGAATTGGTGCAAAGTTGAAATACAAACACCTGAGAAATCCTATCCTGAGGATCAAAAGAGGAAGACATAAAACAACAGTCCCTTTCTGCTCGGAGCATTGAAACATGGCACTCTCACCAAACCAGACCAACCAACTTACATCATTTTTGGAGCAAGGTCAGCCTTCAGATCATGAAATACATTACCTGTGAGGGGCAGTTCAGTATTGTCTGCAACTATCATTTCCATTTGCTGAGTGAATTCAGACATAGGATGGATTTACCTCCAAAACAAAAGTTAAACATCCCCTATTTTCTTTTGCAATCATTAATTGAGTATGGCACAAAATTAAAGAAAGGAAACACATGGAGGCAAGAGAGAAAGGCAGTGGTAAGAAGACCCAGGATAGGCCATCACAGGACAAGCCACAGGAGAAGCAAGAGGAAAAGCAAGAAAGAAAAGAAGGAAGAAACAAAGAGGAAAAAAAGAAACAATAGTTTAATCCCTGGAAACTGTTGTAGGTTGCAGGAACATAATGCGGAAAGGGGGCCTCCCAACACAAGCAGAAGGGTCCCTACCAAGTTCCCATGCATCCTCACATCCATTCCCTCCATGAACACTCATTTTTTTCAGGATCTAGACACAATTTAGTCATGGTTCAACCTTCTACAGGAAGCTATAGGACTTTCTACAGGAAATTCTGTATTTTTACCAGAAAGATCCTATAGAGCCTTTTGGGCAGGTCAGAATCGATTATGAAGAGGGATTTGAAGCTTGAAGTCTATTGAGGAGGCATGCAACCACTCTTTTCTTCCATCCTCCACTGGTTTCATCTCCTTTCACCACCATTTCCACCATCTGATTGAATATACTTGCAAAATCATACCAAAGCTGGGAGTAAAATAAAAACACAAATGCCAAGGGAGAAATAGTTGCAAATCAAGGCAGAGAGGACTAAAAAAAAAGTACAAACAAGTAGGGACACACCCAAGGCAACCACAACACAGGTCAAGGAGAAGGCACCCCCAGCCAAGCAAGCCAAATCAGAGAAAACTGGTTCTACAGGAAGCTAGTAGACTGCTTCTACAGGAAGACAGAGAACCGTTCCTACAGGAAGACAGAAAACAGCCACTACAGGACTTTCTACAGGAAGTCTAGGGAAAGGGCAGCAGAAGGAGAAATCAGTCGAAATCCTAGCTAGGGAGGCAGCAGCTGTGTTGGCCTCCCTAAGTACCTCTCCCAAGTTGAAGAAGAAGTGAAAGAGGGAGCTTCCACTATATTTTAAGGCAAGAAAGGGCATGTAGATAAGAAATGGCAGACCCCAAACCACAGTCATAGAAGAAAATTTTCATTGAGGACACAAAAGCTAAACAAACGGAGGAGCCTCCTTCAAGGATGTCCATCACCTGTGAATGAGGAAGCCAAAAACCTTCACTGGAAGAGAGAGAATTAAGATAATGGACTCAAAGACAGTTCTACAAGATGTTCAGACAGTTCTACAAGAAGTTGAGAATTCTCTAGGAAAAGAAGCACCGGCAGTGGGAAGAAGCAGAGAGAAAAGCATGATTTCATGACCGAGAAGAGGACATCACATCAGAAGCTTAGCATGACAGGGAGGCCACTAGGGCCATCAAAGATGAGGAGGTAGATTGGTTGCTCAGAGGATGAGAAACACTTTCAGTAGGGGGTGATGATGAGCCCCAAAAATGGATGATTATTTGGGCTCATTCAACCTCCTAATTCGACTTAATCCACCATTCTCATTAGTTTATTGCATTTTTTTTATTATAATTATGCTAATAGAGTGAATTGGGTTAGTCATTATGCCGACAAGTCTAATGTGTGCTTTGTGTAGCCTTTTTGGTCAATTTGGAGAGAAAGTCAATGGTGGAAATGAGCACTTGGCAGCCAAATTCGTGGAGAGTATTTTTAGGAAGGTGTTCCCTTCATTTATGAGCCCTTACCTCGAATTCTCCACCATCAGCTTGTAGTTCAAGGGCCACCAAATCAATTAAGACAAGGGCAGCCAAGCAAGTCAAGTACGACTTTTGCTAACTACAAGTCTTGGGCAGCCGAGTCCCTAAAGTTTAGGAGGACTGTTGGGGTCCTAAATTTGTATAAATAAGAGGGCTTAGGGCCTCATTTCAGTTAGCCATTTTATAGATAGTAGCTAGCCAGTAGATAGCTAGTAGTTAGTCATTTTGGTTAGCCAATAGTTAGTCATTTTGTATTCATTTTGTAGTTCGATTTTTAGGCAGCAGATTAGCTTTGCTTTCAGCACATTTTCAAGTTCTCCTTGTGGACAGTTTTTGGAATGTAACATTTCTTGCTCAATAAAGATGAATCCAGCTTTGCACCAGCTTTAATTTCTCTTAGGAGGCTGTAGCTCTTGGGGTTGGGCCCATCTCAAGTGCCCAGTACTTCCTTTGTTTACTTTCATGTGTCTTTGCTGCATTCTTAGAATAAAATCTGCTATTTAGATCTAAATCTTGTTTTGTTATTTAGATTGTTTTTTATGAGTAAAACAGCTTTTCATGCTTAGATTTAGTTGATAGGTTGTTAACAGAAAAAAATTCAAGAAAAGGGCCAACAAACATCTGTGGTTTCACCTCTCCCTCAGTGGGATCAGGAGCTGTGACTAGGATGACTTTGCTGCCCACAAAAACACCGATTTTGCTTTGCCATGCAATCACTAGTGTTTGATTTTCATGTGTAGAAGTTGGTTACAAGTTCAGACTTTCATTTGCTTAGTTGCATGAGTTAAAATACATGGTTTCATTGCAGGTCACACTTCTGTTCATTCTCTTTACTAACAGCTAGCAAATTAGGTCAACGTAACTAGGTCTTTGAATTTACAAGTCTTTGTTGGTTCAAATTGGAAAACGACTTGCAGAGCCCCTGTACCACTCCTTCATCTTCTTATTCTCCATCAGCACCATCCACTCCACCCTCTACTTAGAATCCTTACCTCACGTTTGCCACATTTGCTCACATAATCCTAGTTTTTGTGCAATCATTGCCTTAGCCTTCTTCAAGCCAAGTCAGTCTTCTACACCTCTTCACCGATCCACCCTCCAGTCCTTAGGCCATTTTTAGACCCCTATCCTACCTCTAGATCCATCCATGCACCTTCCCTCACTCATCCACCTCCTAAAAACCGACTTCCAAACATCCTGTAGAAATTCTAAAGTTTCCTGTAGAAATCCTGAAGTTTCCTGTAGAACCCCTACAGACTTCCTGTAGAAGCTCACGAATGAGGTTTCTTGAAGGCCAAACTCTATGAAACTCTCAGGAAGGGTGTTAGGGACTCCTTAGACCCTCTCTAAACCTTCCCAACCTTTTCCAAGCATTTCTCCTCCTTGATCCACCTCTGCACAGTGAAAAAGAGTTACAAGCACATGCATGATAATTCTAACAACTTATTCAAAAATACAAAAATATGTTTTCTTCAGATAGTGATAACTTAGACACATGCATTTTACCTTCCTAGAAGTCAATGACATTCCTTTTAGTAGCTTGCATCATCTTCCTTGCATCAGTAGGACTAGCTGGTAGAATTAGGGTTTGCTAGGGTTTGTATTTCCTTTCCGATTTTTAGTTTCTTTCCGCAAGTAGATTAGCTTCCTTTGAGTTAGCTTTCATCCATCAGTTAAAAAGCTTCTTCTAAGAGCTCATAGAAGTTGGCTTAAGCTCCTAGCGGACTTGTGCCAGCTGACCAAGTGACAGTGCGGCAAGAGCTAGTACTTGTGCATACAGCACCGTCGCTTCCAAGTTTTTTACGAACTACCGGGTTGATAAAATTAAAGAAGGGAGTCCCAGGAGTTGCAGCATTATTGGTGCAATACTGGGGCCCACCAGAAGGCATGTTAAATTTTATAGCCTAGGGGGACATAATGGAGGTTGTGCTAGAGGATAATGGCTTGAAGGAATTCGTTGATCAAGAAATTCCTAAGCCAACAACATCGGATGCACAAAATTTGGCTGAATGGAAGAAGTGTGTGGCGAAGGAGAGGTAGATAATCCTTGAGGGAGTTTGAGACCACATTATCTCGAGTCTCCATGGCAAGGAAAATGTGTTTGTTATATGGAAAACATTAACGAGCTTGTATCAGAACAACAATGACCAAAGGAAATTGGCACTAAAGGACAAACTTCGAAAAATCAAAATGGAGAAAGGCAAGAGTATTCCAAGATACTTGACCAAGTTCACTAAATGTCGTGATGAACTTGGAAGTGTTGGAATCATGGTTGTTGAGGACAATATGGTGAGTCTTTCTCTTCTAGGAATCCCAAAGAGTTGGCATAGTTATCAGGACTCTGTCAATGGGTGGGAGAAGATGCCAGATTGGGAATGACTGTGGTCAGATTTGATGCAGGAGGAGATCAGGAGGAACACCAAGGATGGCTCTTCATCAAAGGCTGATGATGAAGAGAATTGTGCCTTAGCGATTAAGGCAAAGAAGGAGAAAGGGAAATATTCCCATTCCAAATTGGATTCTTATCATGGAGGTAAGAAGAAATACATGACGAAAGTTAAGTGCTTTCATTGTCATGATCTAGGCCATTTTGTTACAAATTGTCCACTGAAGAAGTCCAAGAAGAAGTCCTCAGGAGGAGGAGCGGGTGAGGCTTTGGCCTCTCAATTCGAATTCGAATTTTCCCTCATTGCATGCATGATGTCATCAATGATGGGAAGTGTATGGTACTTAGACAGTGGAGATTCATTCCACATGACTGACAACAAAGAGCTATTCAAGGACACGGAGGAGAAAGATCTCCAGATGCATATTGAGATTGGTGACAACGGGAAGTATAATGTTACTAGATTGGGCACGATTACTTTTCAGAGGGAGCATGGGGCTCCACTCACCTTGAAGAATGTCATGCATGTGTCGGGGCTAAAGAATAACTTGGTATCCATTGCCATGCTTGAGGATAGAGGATATGATGTGATCTTCTCGAAAGGAAAGGTGTTCCTTCGACACATAGCCACGGGTCAAGTAAAGAAGATAGGGATTCGGGTGAAGAATCTTTATAAGTTGGAGGTAGAGGAGTGTGCTGCTTTGAGCACAAAAGAAGAAAGGGTGCAAAGCCAATACATTGGCGACTTGTGGCAGAGTTGATTGGGCCACTTGCATCATGGGGCTTTGAAGATATTGCAACAGATCTCTATCGGTCTTCCCAAAGGTACACTTGATCAAGTTGATACATGCAAGGGGTGTAATTTGGGAAAATACGCCCAAGTCTTCCATTCACAACAGAGACAGTCGAGTAGAGGCTATTCTAGAGAGAGTCCATTTAGATGTGTGTGGACCATTCTCGATAGCATCCATGGCCAAACACAGGTATTATGTTATATTTGTTGATGACTATTCTCGTAAATGCTGAATATTTTTCATGCAGAAAAGGGATCAAAATTTCACAAAGTTTTGTGAGTTTAAATCATTGGTTGAGAAAGAGTCAGGCAAGAAGGTTAAAGCTCTACAGAGTGATAATGGTGGTGAGTATGTCTCAAATGAGTTTAAGAACTTCTATGCAACGGAAGGGATTAAATGGGAGTTGAGAGCACCCCATAACCCTCAGCAGAATGGGGTGGCAGAGAGGAAGAACATAAGCATAGTAGGGGCAACAAGGGCGATGTTGTATGATCAGGGCCTACCACTACACTTGTGGGTTGAGGCATGCAACACACCAGTTTATGTTCAGAATTGTAGCCCACATCAGATACTTGAGATGAAGACACTAGAGGAGGCTTATTCCGGTAAGAGGCCATATGTTGATCACTTTAGGATTTTTGGGTCATTGGTATATTGCCATGTGACCAAAGATGCATGAAAGAAGCTTGAGCCAACAACAGAGTTGGGGATATTTATGGGGTACACTGATACACCTCACATTTGTCGGGTGTACTTGAAGACCAGCAGGATGATAGTGGTTCGCAAGGATGTTAGATTCGATGAGGAGAAGGCCATGCGAGTTTCCCTTGAGAGGGAGCTTGGGCTACATGCATATGAGGAGATTTTAGATCTTAAGGTTGAGAAGCCTTAGATTGATGTGGAGTAGCCACATGTAGAGGATGCGGGAGTGGAGACATCCACTCAGGCAGAGTCTTCTAGAGAGGGAAGAAATTGCACCATAGCAGCTGACAAATTATTGGATGATGCACAGGAGAATGTGGGAGCACCCACTTCTCAGCGTAGGCAGAGGAGGTCACTTGAGAGGTACACTAGATACATGGCTCTTATGGGCAAATGTGTTGTGACAGAGCCAACTTCCTTAAAGGAAGCAATGCATCAACTGGTTTGGGTTGATGCCATGGTGGAGGAGTATGATTCCCTAGTTTGTAACAATGTTTGGGATGTGGTCCCGAGATCGGAGGACAAGTCAGTGGTGAGCTCCCGTTGGATTTACAAGGTAAAGTAAGCTACAGATGGTAGTGTGGAGAAGCATAAGGCTAGATTTATGGCCCATGTCTTTTCACAGGTAGAGGGGATTGAGTATGATGAGACCTTTTCTCCTTTTGCAAGGTACTCATCGATCATATCTATATTGGCATTATCAGCATAGATGGGTTGGAAGATACATCAGATGGATGTGAAGACAACCTTCCTTAATGGAATGATTGAGGAAGAGGTGTACATAGAGAAACCTGAAGGTTTTCAGACCTTTGACCATGAGTCGCATGTGTGCTGGCTCAAGCGAGCGTTGTATGGGTTGAAGCAAGCACCTCATGCTTGGTACACCAGGATAGACAACTACTTCATCGGGTTGGGCTTCACGAAGAGTGAAGCGGATGCGAATCTGTACCACATAATGGTGGAAGGTAAATTGTTGATCATTGTACTTTATGTTGATGATCTCATACTGAAATGTGATGATCGACTGATCAAGTCTTGCAAGGAGGACCTTGCAAGAGATTTTGAGATGGACATGGGGTTCTTGCATTACTTTCTTGGCATGAAGGTATGGCAGGGAGATGGGGAGTTGTTTGTGTCTCAGGGCAAGTATGCCAATGAGATACTCAAGTGATTTTGCATGGAGAACAACAAACCCATGGAGACTCCTCTAGCAGATAACTGGAGGAAGGAGGATGCTACTTCAGGGGAAGTAGTGGAAGTTGTTATTTATAGGCATCTTTTGGGTTCACTCATGTACTTGGTGAACACACAACCAAATATGTGCTATGTAGTTAACTAGCTTAGTTAAGCAATGGTTAGGCCTACCATGTGTTGAGATACCTCAGGGGAACTTCTTAGTATGGATTATGGTACATATGAATAGAGGGAGTGAAGCTTCAAGGCTTCACTAATGCAGATTGGGCAGGGAGTCCATCCGACAGGAAGATCACATCAGGAGGGATCTTCAGTATTGGGTCAACGACAATTTCTTGGTACAACAGGAAACCGATATCGGTTGCACACAGTTTAGCAGAGGCAGAGTACATGGATGTGAGTCAGGCAGCATGTGAGGCCATCTGAATGAGGAAGATCCTGGATCGTTTGTTTGGTCAGCAGATGGATCCAACTGTGATTTATTGCGATAATTAGAGGTGTATCAAACTCTCTGAATATCCAGTTTTTCATGATCAGTCCAAGCATATTGATATCTGATATCATCATCTCAGAGATTATGTATTGAGGAAGATTATGTTGTTAGAGTCCATTCCCACGGAGGAGATAGATGCTGACATTTTGACAAAGGCATTGTCAAGATGTAAATTCGAGTTTCATAGAGACAAGATCAGGGTAGCTAATAATCCCTTTCTTGTTGAGAGGGAGTGTTGATAAATGGCAACAAGAAATTCCAGGTTAATTTGTCCTTGAAGTAAACTGAGAATTAAAATCGAATTCTATTCTCATAGCAACTTGTAAATAGTCAATTAAGTTTAATTAACTTATTAGCTTAGGAATTTCAAGTTGGAAGTATTTCTATAGTCATGTATACGTTCTCCCTAAGTTTTAGGGGTCTAGTATGAGTTTAAATTGAGTTGGAAATTAGATCACTCAGTTTACTGAGTTAAGTTCAGTTAAATTAGTTCTAAATTGTTTTTTGAACTAATAGAGGACTAATAGTCAGTTGGTGCACTAAGTGCATCCACTAGTGCTACTCCAGTTAATTGAAGATTCCCTCATGAGAAACTCATGCATGCCAATTCCGAGAAATACCTAATTGAGACTAGAGTGTAGGGACAATGTACTGTCAGTAGTATTATTTATTGTAGTGTAAATATCATGCATGCATTAGAGATTGATCCTATGTTTGGATTATGCAGATTGGGAAGCATGAATTCCCTTTAAATATGGGCTATTCATCCTAGGAATTACGCAAGAGATTAGGGGCTTTGAGAGCTACAAAATTGGCTAAATGTTGTCCAAGAGCTAGCTTGTGAGCTGAGAGAGTTGAGCATACTTGTGTGAATTGTTTTAGTGAGAACAAGCTTTGTATCTTCACTTATATTTATGATATATGCAAGACAAATAGCGAGGTTTTGAGCAATGACTTTCCCTAGAGACATCTTGTGTTATGTGCCATTGATTTATCTTCCTCTTGTTCATATTGTTTTCATTGATCTATTGACTTCTGCTGGTTGAAAGTAGAAGTAGATTCTTGTCCTATGTTTTAGTAAATTGCATGAGCTTGTGAATCTACAGGATTTTCTACACCACAATATACCCAAAGAAACCTGTTGTGATATTAATATGATCCATAAACAACTGTGGATATTCAACTGGACAATTCGTCATAACATGTCTACTAAAATATGTTTGAAAATCTAAAATTTACACTATTAAAGTTTATTTCTCCTTAGATTTTTGGACCTGTAATTTATCATTTTATGTTATGCATGAAAATTATAATTATGCATAAATTAGAGAACAATGAAATAAAACTCACGAACCACAAATTAACATGAGATATTACTTAGGAAACCCTTTTGGAAGAAAACCCAACTGGAAGTTGAGGTCACTCTACTCTCTTTTTATGAATGGAAAATGCATGCAAGTACAAAGAAGTGAGACATATGGCCATAGGCTACTCCAACACAAAAATAATGCTTGTTTTCTCTCTCCCTATCCAGTCTGTTTCTACTCTGCTAGTCTATGGAACATAATGCACTGGAATAAAATGGAACCCCTTTCATCCTAGTGACCCGGTTATAACATAACTCGATAACCTTCTAGTGGTTAAGTTTGACTTCTTCGACACTTAAATAGTTACAATATGGACTCTTCTAGGGTATTCTTCATCATGATCACACAACTAGACTTGTTTCTATGAATAATGGGGGCTGATGTGGCATCCTCTCAAATTATGGCAGTCAAAACAGTAAGGTCAACTTCCAAGTGGCATCACTTTTGCATATGTACTTCAATTAAGGCTTTTTTTGCATTGTTGGAAATATCTCTATATGTAGAATAACACAAAAAGGTGAACACTTAAGAAGCCCAGTTTTACCCCCAAAAAACATTGTTTGATGCCTCAAACTATACCTGAAAGGAACCGACTCTAATTTGCCAAATTGGCTCCCATTGGTAAAAATGGTCATGTGAACTAATTCCTCTGCGTTTTCCACTCTTGAAAGCACCCAGATGGACGATAAACAATATAATGATCTAATTCAGATCAATGACATTATGAGGCTTATAATAGTAAAAACATAGTTACAACTTGACAAGGGCTAACCTCAAAATGGAAAATGTATCCCCATGGCCTTAACAATCTTGTAATGTTGTCAAAAAACAACTTAAGATGAACCCCTAAATCGAAAAGTGGTGCTTGTAGCAACATCATTTTTTTTTAATCCATGTCAAAATTTCAATATTTCTTTAAAATCATGGACTTCACAACTAGTAATATCTCAGCCAATATCTTATAATCAACCTCTGAATTGAAAGTGGTCCTCATAATAACAACCTTCCGTCCACCCCACTTCTTTTGGTGCTAAAATCACAATTTCTATTCTTAATTTTTTTTTTTTTGTAAAACATGAGCTTGGTGATCAACACCCTTGCAATCAAAGTCTTGAACCAAGCTCTAAATAAAAAAAGGTATTATCATTAGTATTATCATAGAAAAGGGAAAAACTGCAAAAGTGAGAAAATAAGTAGGGCAGACGGACCCCAAAAAGAGGAGGGAAACATTTTTATAGATAAAATATGTGTGTACACACACGTTCAAATTTTAAAAATTATATGTGTGTGTGAGAGAGAGATCCTGACACAACCTCTATTTATATCCTTAAAAAACGATTAAAAAAAGCATTTCAAACAAGTTATTATAAAACTTATTAAAAAACAATATTTATAAAACAATATAAAGAAAAACAAATGTATATATTATATATAAGATTATATATATATATATAAAAAAAATGAAAAATAAATTAAAATCCAATTTAAATCATCCCCACCAACTTCCCCATCTTCCCATTCCCATTTCCCTCTCCCATCCACACCACCATGTTTTCCCCCCTCCCCCTGCTAGCCATGTAAAGGAGAGCCTTCTGTGCATTCTTTTTGCAATCACCCCTTCATGCCATAACATTTTGCTCCCTAAGATTTTAAATTTTATTTTAAAATTTAAAATGTTTTGTTTTATTTTATTTTTAATTATTTTGGGAAATAAACATGTTTTCTCCATCTTTTTTGTATTTTTGTATTTCTTTTTTTTGTTTTCTTTTTTGCTTTTTTGCATAGTACTAAGTTTTTTAGGTCAAGTTTTTAAAATGTTGCAATTTTAAGCTTAATAAGGTGCTACTATAATACTTTTCTTTTTCTTTTTCTTTAAACATTATTTCTAATATTTTAATTGTAGGGTTATCAACTGTCAAGGCTATGATTTCAAAAAGTTGCAATTTTAGCACTAAAAAGGGGAGGACGGGATTGATATTGAGAGTACCACTTTTTAATTTGGCAATTGATTTTAAGATTTTGGTTGCAGTAATATTGGTTGTTAAGTCCATGAATTCAAAGAAGTTATAATTTTAATACTGAAAAAGGGGTGTTATTGTTAATTCCACTTTTGATTTGGTGGTTGGTTTTAAGGTTTTTGTTGGGAACATTACAATGTTGTTAACACGTTGGTTCCAAAATATGGTAATTTTAGCTCTAAAAAAATGGTGTTACTAGTAGCACCACTTTTTGAAATAGGCGTAAAAATAGACATTAAATATGACGTCTAAAAAAATTAAAACTCTAGAGAGTTCTTATTAAGTTGATAACTATGTTTAAACAACATGACAATTCCATGCATATATTTTTATTTAAAGAACATAACAAAAATCAAGTAGAGAACATCACGAGACACTCCATCTTTCACAGGTTAGATGTTGTACTACAAGCAACTGTAACACCCCGAACTTTATCCCCCCACAAATATTGTAATTGTAATTAATTGTGTTAATGATGCCTATATGAAAATGTAATTGTAGATGGTTTAAAAGACCTGAAACAATTCTATTTTAATAACAATTGATGAAGAGATGGAGCCTTGATATAGACCATGAGAAGCCATGAGAGGGGAGGGAAGCCAGAAAAGAGGAGTTATGGAATTTATTATTTCCAATAAATTATTTGGTTGAGCTAAATATTCATAAAGTCTAAGATTGTCAACTTTACCAAGAAATTATCTAATGGGAAGGATGTGGTAGTAACTTCCATATTTGTGGAAATAGCTGGGTTGTACCCCAATTGTCTTATCCAAAGTATGGTTGGAGTACTATACAAAGACTTCTAGGGTCTAAGCAGAAGCTTTTGATCTAATGACTATTAGAAAATTGGAAATGAAATCCATCAAAGAACAAGAAACTTGTGAAAAAAGTAATATGACACAAGAATTCACAAGAAATCATTGGTGTGTGCAAGACACAAAGAGAGTAGGGTGTGCATCCAAGAGTGTGAATGGAGGAAGCTCTCATAAGGAAAGGAAACCCATTAACTAGAGAAACCCATGGAAAGAGAAATAGAGACACATGATGATCCGTATGGATCATTATATTATTTGTCATCCATATTGATGCTTTCAGAGTGGAAAAATTGGGGGAATCAACTCAAGAGACCATTTTTACCTTTGTGTCTTAGTTTCACAAATTGGGGTTTTAACCTTCCAAAGGAAGTTTGAGGCATTTCCTAAAAAGAAATTGGGGTCTAAAAGTTCTCATTAATTCTAGACCCCTCCATGTTGTTATACACTTAGATACCTTTCAAACATCATAAGAAAGACCTTAGATGGAGTTCGTATGCAAAAGTTATGCCACCTTAAATTTGACCTTCCCATTTTAACCACCATGATCTGATAGGATGCCACATCAACCCCATTACCCATGGAAAAGGGGATTTCCACATGATCGTGATGAAAAATAATCTATAAGGATCAATATTGTAAGTCTAGTTAAGAGTTAAAGGAGTCAAGCTTAACCATTAGTAGGCTATTGGGTTGTGTTATAACCGGGCCTCTGGGAGGAAAATGGGTTCCATTCTATTAGAGTGCATTTTTCTCCATGGATGAGTAAAGTAACTAAGAGTGGATAGAGAGAGAGCAAACCAAAAGAGGTTGTATATTGTAATATTCAATAGGCCATATGTATCAATCCTTTATACTTGCACCCATTTCCATTCAGATAAAGAGAGAGTAGACCAACCTCACCTTCTAGCTGACTTTTCTTACTAAGGATTTCCTAGATCATATCTTATGTTCATTGTGGTTTGTGAGTTTTATTTCGTTGTTCTCCATTTTTTGAATTTTATTTATTTCATGCATAATCATAACACACTAATTAATGAATCTAGAAATATAAGGAAAAAATAGCCTTCATAGTGTAGATTTCAAATTTTCATGTATATTTTAGTAGATCTATTTAGACAAGTTGTCCAATGGAACATCCATGGTAGTTTACAAATCACACAAGGGTTCAAGAATATGGCTCTAAATAGAAGGTAGTAGAAAACCTTCTAAGACACAACAACCTATGTGCACCTGTGATGCACTTGGTTGGTGTTGAAGTATTTAACTAGAGCTAGAGGGCCAAGAATTGCTAAAGAATTTATTTAATCAATTAGATATAATTGGCACCAAGAAATGGGAAGAATCGAGGAACTATTGGATTATTAAAGGACTCCCTTTATATTATGCATGACCATTGTGGCCACACTACGAATGATAACATACCCTAGCTTAGTAGGTTGAAAGATAATATATTGATTTCTAGGTGGATGAAGGAGAATGGCCTTCATCCTTACACCATTGGTAGCTTGAGAGAGAAACTGGTTTTCTATGTGCCTATTGTGTTTATAGTTGAGAAACCACCCAGAGTATTTGGGTAGGTTTTGGGCTTTGTGGGATTTTACAAGAACTAATGAATTTGATTTAATGAAGGACAATGACCTTCATGACTTCATCCTATAATAGTTGAGTAAGAACTTTCCTCATGGTGTCATGGTTTAGCTTGGGGGTGGCCAAGTACAATGGATAAAATATACAATTGAGTGTATGGTGTGGTGGAATGTGGCTCTTCCTTCATCAATTGTAGACAACATTTAATCTTGTAAGTTCCCTTGTGGAATTTAAATTTTTAATATAAATCATATTTAAAGAAATACAAATGATGATGGTCAATTATGTATATTGATGTGCTTGGCTACTGAATGGATATCTTGCTCTATGTGTTTCAAGATCGTGGCATGAATTAATACATCTAGTTGTTATGACTACGTAATCTTTAATTCCTTTCTTGTTGATCTTTAATGTGCTCCCATGAATGTGCTTTTATATTCATCCATGTAGATGGAATGGCTCACTTGAGCATGGGATTGATAGATCCTTAGTCCTAATTATTTTTGTTAGGTTTAAGGCACCTGATTTTCATTTCATATATCAAAAGTCCAAATATAGAGTAAGCTAGACATATAAACCAAACTAGAAGCTCAGTTAATTTAAACCTTTAAATGTACATGAGAGAAATTAAAGATTATAAAAATAATGCCACACTATGAAGATTCACACAACACATAAATTTTACCCTAGAAACCCTTAACCAAGAAAACCATCCAACCTTTGAGTTTCATCACTCTTATATTCTTAACTAAATATTACAACAAGTTTACAATGAACATTGACCTTGGTCCACAACTAAGACCAATGCGCTCATACATAACCTAATATTTACTAACTATGAATATTCATTATCTCATTATCTCTTATTAGCCTTACATCATACTTTATTTATAGGAAAAAAAGCCTAATAATTTTTTTTCAAATTAGTAAAGGTAGGTGAAGATCATTGGCTGAGATCCTAGGAATCTTGGGATTCGAAACTATTTTTTTGAGCATTTTCAATTGTAGTTTTCTTCCCTTCAAATACCAATCGATCATTAATCTTAGTCGATTATGTGCATATGCCTAACTGTGATCCATTCCATTACTCCAATCAACTATTGAATTTCACTAGCCACTCAATTGTCCATCGACTCTGACTAAGGTAACTACCCTTGACTTAACTCTAATCCTATCAACTCAACCATTGACTTTTATTTCCCATCAACTTGATTTTGATCATCCCATTGACTTGTTGCCGTAGTAACTTGTTCTCAACCCAACTTGTTGAGGTTCATTCCTACTCATCTTACTCAACCATTTCATCAACTAACTAATCACTAATTGAATGAGATTACATTATCCCATAGCCCCCTTTATCCCAACGCTTATTTGTGTGCCCCTTTATTCACTCATTGGGGTCATGTCGTTGGGTCGACATGTCTCGTGGTGACCAGCCAACCTCATCCTTATTCATTGTCGCTCTGCTGCTAATGTCGACATGTCCCGATGCTTGTTGCCCGACTCTTTCGCTTGCACCCCACTAACAACTCGTCGGGCTCTTCCTTATGGGATGAGTTGTCCTGTGGGGTCAACCATCACAACCAAGAGCCAATGAAAAAGCTCTTCGGGTTGAGTCAGATCCTCATCATCCCATTAATGCTCTATTTTCTTGTGCCAAAACATTATGGGTTCTTGCTAGCAAGATAACATCATGATGACTTCATACCTACCACGTGTCGAACAATGATTGGTGGCACATGTCACCAAAAAATGTGCCATCAGGTGCCCAAAACACCAAATATGACTGCCATGTTTCCACTACTGATTAGCTTGTGATGAAATCACACCTGCATCATCTGGGCCAATTGCATGTTTCCACTTGTCCTCTATTAAAGAGGAGGGAGAAAGGGTCCCAGGGCCTATGTTACAAGCAAACCTTTTGTTAATTAAAAAACCATTGGGTTCAACACCACTCCATTATGGTTTGGGGCTTTAGGAGGAGTGATCCCAGGGTGGTTCTCAGTCGTTTATCTACATGATCGGTGGTATGGAAAACCACCTCCCATGGCTTCCAAGACTTCAATCTCAGGTGTTGTCAAAATTTTGGCACGTGGCCCGATGCTTACCTCCTGATGCTTAGCCCTTGTATTCTTCCACTGGGTCGACTCTCTATTATGTGCCTCTTTTAATTCCTCCAGGATCACCCTCAACGAGATGAGTTGTCAGAGTGGGGACCTTCGCATGCTTCCCATTGGATGACACTCTGTTGTCGTGTCCCAACATCCACCGCCCGACTCATTCGCTGTGTGCACACCAAAAAAGATTTGGGAAGACACCGCTGAGCTTTCTCCGTCAAGCCAAGCTGTCAAGTAGGCTCTGCTTTGACCAATAAAAATGCTTATCATTGCTAACGTATCAGCCACGTCTTCCCACTTTATTACATCTCGATGCTTAACTTCTGCACCTCCTTTAAATCCTCTAAGGTGCAACCACCAAGTGGGCTCTTCCTATTGGCCAATAGAAAACATTTCCATTGTTGCGCTATCGTCCACATATTCCCAGAGCTTTGCATAGAGGCTTCGCTAATCTTGCCATAGGGTTTGGCACTTGTGCCAATTTGGCTATGCACCAAAGCTTATCCAACCACCTCTAACTCTATTAACTTTGACTTGGGGTCATAAAACTTTGACTAGATCCATCTCTCGATCCAGGAGGCCATTTTCGTGCCATTTTCGGACTTCCATACAACTGTTGGAAAGCTATTTTAGAGCCCTATCCATCTGAGTGGGTTTCACATGCATTTGAGATGATCTGCTGCTCTAGAATTAGCTCCAAAGCCTCTACACTATTTCAACTACCTTTGCCACTATTTGTTATTTCCTTTACCAGTTGTAATGCTTTTCCCTTTGCCTTTGCTTTCCCTATGCCACCTTTGCCATTACCTTTGCTTTTTCCTATGCCACCTTTTCCATGGCCTTTGATTTTGCCTATGTCACCTCTATTATTTCCTTTTCCATCAATCTTTACCTTGGCCACCAATGACAACATATTTACCAATGCCGTTACTTTTCCATTATATTTGCCTTTGCATTTTCTTTACCATTATCACCTTTTCCATTGCCTTTGCCTTCAAATTTTCATTTTCTTTTCCATTATCACCTCGACCATAAGTTACAACATATTTAAACACCATTTTTCTCATGTAACAAGATGGCTCAATATGGCCAAGTATTATTGTAAAAACTTATATATACCGAGTCATATAGAAGTAGGGGTTAGCGATACTATAGTTTTCAATATAATCCTTTTGTCAAGACTTGTATCACCCAAATCTCTCCTGGAGCTTGATTATCATGTATCATATGTACTAAACAAAGACACTTATTAATAAAAGGAACTTCATTGCTAGGTTTCATTCATTCATTCTTGTATTTAATCTTGTGGATGGTTTATTGCATTCTATAAGTTAATCTATTTCCTTTACATGGGAACAAGCTGGTTGGCTAGGGACCAACCAACCTAGCTCATTATCCCTTTGTTAGTTGCACTGTATGTTTCATATTTTCTAGTGTGGTGTGTGGTTTTTAGTTAATGAATGATATAACAAGCGGGTGAACTTTTAATGATTTTTTTTTAAAGAGTGCAACAGGTGTGGCTTTTAAAGAGATAACAATCTATATCTTGAAGGTGTGCGAGTGATTTATATTGTTGTGTTTTTATCTATATTTGAATATCATTTGAAACATGGATTTGAACCTTTGAAAAATTAGGTCCATGTTATTTCATTTGCAATAAGAATGTCGACACCTGGAAGAGCTTGTAAAACAAAGTTACTATTGAAAAACCCTAGCGATTTAAGATTTGACTTGTGCTTGTGCATCTTGTTTAATATGTGAAAATACTAGATGATTTCTTATTTAATGTGTTGTGTGTTTTGGGTCAAACAAATTTTGATAAGCTTGTGACAAGTATACTCTGTTAGTTCTGACCCAAGGTTGTGGCAAAATTTTAGCAAGATCAATACGATGATATTTTCATCTATACTTGTAAAAGACCAAGATTGATCTGTCTTTACTTTGCAAAAATCTTAAAATATATATATATATATATATATATACTTTCACTCCTAAAAGATTCAGACTAGAGGATTTTCTTGTCACGTAGCTTCTCAGTGTTGGGAAAAATATTGAGAGGGTTGGGGGGGGGGGGGGGGGAATAAGTATTTCCAAATCATTAAACTTTTCAATTTCATATCCAGATTTATGTACATGACTTTACTAAAGGGAACCCGCGTATGTACGTGACTGTTATTCAAACAACTAACATATATCCAATGAACTTACTTTTTAGTTAATTCATCATCTGTTTATCTTGAGCTAGTGCATTAGTACTTCATTAAACATTCAATAAATAGTAACCATGTGTAGTAAGAACAAAACAAACCATCACACATAAGAAACACATCAACACACATGAACACCAAGATTTTTAGGTGGAAAACCAATGTGGGAAAAAACCATCGTTGTTGTCGTCTTTGTCTTCATCTTTTATTATAATGAAAATTTCTTACAATCTTGTACTGGCGCAGACTCATACCAGCATGCAGACACCCACCTATTGAAGGTTACAACCTTCTCTCGTCCTCTAACACCCACTGGAAGGGAGCTCCAACCCCTTGATCTCGTTTACGGCACCCACCAGAAGGAGATTCAACCCCCTGATCTAATTTACCAGCTACCATTGGAAGGAAGCTTCGACTTCCTCATTGAAGGCTCTAACCCTCAACACTTCTATGGACCATGTTTAATTAATTTTCATACTAGATCCACCTGATACGACACATCACAACTATAGGCCACGTTTCATCAAATTTTCAGACTAGACCCACTACCATCATTTAAACCCAATACCAAATATCAAAACTGAAATTGATCACTGCAACTCAATCATTGAACCAATCAGTCACTGAACCAACTAAATCAACCAATCATTGAATAAAATGAATCAACCAATCACTGAATCAAATGAAACCCAAATCAATAAACTTATTCTCAAACAACCAAAGTAGTTAGATCAATGTAACCAGAGTATTAATATTGAACCCAAACACTGCATCAACTTACTGAATCAACTGAAAGCCCTAATCAACAAACTATCAAAATATGTACGCTACTTTACTGTAGTAAACCCGCGTGTATACGCGACTTCCTTGAAGCATACTTGCGTATAGATCTCAAAACATTGACCCCTGAAATTGAACCACTGTCACTCTATAATAAAGATTGAATCATACACAAATCCATTGAATCATTATGAAATAATCATAGAACCATCACTGATCTTCAATCACAAACAACTAATAGCTTCATAATTCTTCAATCAATCAATCCTTAATTTAAACATCATTATTAAGCCCAGATCATCAAGTAAGACCTCATTGATAGACAACAGAAACACAACATGACTAGTTAGACTGATCAAATATCTTTTTCATTAAAACCCTAGCTTATATACGCGCTTTCCTCAAAACATTTCCACGTATATACATATTTTTCCAAAATCAAACCTGCGTACAAATAAATATATATGCGAGTTACCAATATTAAAGTTGCGTGTGCATGCACCTTTTAGGTTATTAACCTTGTGTACAGATATGCAATTACTGGCACAAACCTTCGCTGCATAACAAAACTTCATACATACCTAGATATCAGCATACACAGAACAATCACACATCAAGACATTATCATCACTGATCAAATCAACCCATAATCAAAATTGTCATTTTAGATCTATTGGATCTTATCCATCATCAAGTTCCCGGGTGCATACTTAGTTTTAGATCAAACAAATCAATAATAGCCCACTACATGCACACTTGCTTCATATATAACTTTTCATGAAATATTCATCACTTGCACACTTTTACCACTTTGATTTCATCTCCTTATATAGCTTATACCTTATCCAATACCACAGGTCAAAACCATATTATTGTACTTCTACCACTTTGATTTCATCTCCTTATATAGCTTAGACCTTATCCAATACCACAGGTCAAAACCATATTATTGTCGATGGTATTCTTAGAAGGGATCAAATATATGTTGCTAGGCTCAATACCACAGGTCAATACCATGGTAAAGACCCTTGGTTTATACCATGGTGTGGAAACTGTATGCGCCTTTCCTTCTTCATAACCGCGTGTGCACATGGATTTGCTTTACAGAACCCACCTATACTTCTTGAAATTTCATCTTTATCATTCCTCTATCACTGAATGGCTATTCCTTTGACCAAACTCTCTGTCACATGCAGACACATCCGGTTGACATATGCATCAAGTAGGTTGCCATAGTTGTTGAGATGGGGACCCCCAGGTCTAATTTTGTCTAAGTTTTGAGTCAATTTTGATGTATGATTGTAAAGTCTCCACATTTTTAGGAGCGGAGCGCGCAAAACATTAAGAGTCAAAGGACCTTTTAGAAAGTTCAAAGCCCCTTATTTTGTAAAGGGATGGGTTGTTTTGAGTAAAAAATGAACTCCGCCCATGGTTCGCAGACGATGGTAATGTAATGTAGAAGATATAAAAGGGAGTCATCTAGGAGTCATTAGCCAGTTCTAAGTTTATGTTAGTTGATGAATAAGATTTTGAGTTTGTAATTTTGTATTCTAGTGAAGGGGAAGGCTCCTACAACTGAGTGCACAAAGACCTTGGTAAGTCTGCAGCTGAGTGCATGGGCCCCTGTAGTTGTGTGCGTAGGATCAGAAGAAGTGTAATTATTGAAGATGTGAAGTAATAAAGCATAATTGAAGCAAGTCTGTGCATTTTCTATGTGTTTATATGTTTTTGTGTTTTATATGATTCGATTCTTTGTAATATTGTCTTAAGTGCATCACGAAGGTTCAAATCTAGTTTTGTATGTTAACTTATGCATGTTAGAATACTTAGGCGAAACTTAGATCTATTTTAAGTAAAAATCATTTGAAGTTTGTGATTATGAAGATAAGGGTTTGCAAAGGTCAGATTGAGCCTTAGATTAAGAAAACGCCTCGCTACTGCATCACATATCCTTCTGGATGCAGAAACCTGGTTCTAGCATTCCCCAATGCTGCCTCAGGTGAGACTACAGTCTACGTTAAGTAGATTGTTTCCGAAAGGGTCAGTAGTGTAGGCTTTTGTAGTATAGCTAAATTTGAACCTGGGTCCAAGCCCCCTCATGCCAACAAATGGTTCCGTTTCTAGGACCATGATCTATCTTAGGGATGTGTGATGTGGCGTTTGTGGATACCAACTAAGAAAGAAATCGAGAAGTGGATAGATCAGAAGTTGTACGAGTTTGCAGCTTAGGAAAATTGGAATCCGCGTTGGTCAAAAGAGAGGTGGTTATAAAGATATCTCTATACAGAAGAGCATGAGATCTTGTTCGCATCATTCCCTAATGAACTGAATGAGTGGCTTTCAAATTAGCTGACAACGAACGTACTTGGAATCATGATGATCATATTGTGTGGACTCTTGAATTGATCAAATGTCTTGAAGGATATCATTATAAGGTTGCAAGGGTTGTCGATTATTGGATCGATAGTATTTTGGGATGTTTCATCACTGAAATTGTAATTGACACATTTGTATCTTATAGCGAAGCTAAACATCGATTCTTTAAGGGTCTGAGAGGTAATTACTTGTGATCGCTAAAAAATTAGATTAAAATGTTGTTGTGTGAAAAGGGTGTTATGCCTTTGAATTGATGTTTAAAAGAGGTCAGACTAGATCTACACGAAGCAGAAAAAGATTCAGACATGATTGGGACAAATATACTAAGGGCGCGTACAGTCCATTATTGGGAGATTCAGACATCGAAGGAGAAAGGACCAACCCTAACACACTTGGAGGCATGCTGTAGAGAGAAGGTCGGGGCACTTCTGGGATTCTGTATCCATCCACCCCATCTCCACCTTCATCACCACCTCATACGATTCCACCTCCACCTCCACCTTCATTCTTCATTATGGTGAATACAATGAAAATGCTTGTATTCAAGTGTTAGGGGTCAAAGGATCCTGATCAATTTCAGTTCATAGCAGAAGCTATGTGGAAGGCACAACATATCAGTGATAATGAAATGAAGAAAGCGTAACTAGTTACTGGTGTATTGATCTATGATCTGTTTGTGAGCGGTGTCCTTTTGGTTTTCTGTTTGAGGAACTTACCCTGTAAATTCCTACATGGTATCAGAGCTATTTGAGGGCCGCGTCTGTTGTTGATCCAAATCTGAAGCCGGTAGAACTGCATGCGACTGCCATCTCCTAGATTTGTTGTTTCTGACTACTTTCGGGCCGATAGGACTGCTCTGTTGTGTTGGGAGCATCTGTTCTAGTGAGGAATCCCTTTCGTTTCACGCGAAAAGGTTTCCGGTAGCCCTAGCTGCATCATTTTTTAGATCTAGAGGTATACAATGTTTATTTGCAGTTTACTGTTATTTTCTCTCTGTTTATTTCGGTTTCGGTTTATTTAGCTATTTTTTTTTACTGGATCTATACCTTTCATTTCTGCGTATGGTTTTTTCCATGCGACTCTGTGCGATCTGGGCAAATCAGAAACAGAAAGGAAGAATTTTTCTCATGCGTATGCTCTTTTCCCTGCACCTTAGTGTGATCTTGGAAAATTAGAAACATTGAGGAAAATATTTAGTTTTCAGGTAAAGCTAACTTTAAGCCGTAAGGCTTGTTTTTTTTGCATGTCCGTGTTGGGTTTTGTGTTTTTGTTTTGTAGGGAGAAAAATAGCTTTCTCAAGCAAGCACGCAATCCAAAGCATCCGTGACTAAAAGAAAACAAAGACCCCCCCCCCTCTCTCTCTCTATCTTTTTGTATAACTCACTTGGTTCAAAGCTAATTTAAGAGAGTAGAGGTCTTGGGTTCAAATCTCATTTTTGTTGAAAAATGAGCGTTTTTTTCATTTCTGCACATTCCCGCACTTTGCCGGCGCCTCCATCAACTTTTTTTAAAAAGGTCATAACTTCTTCATCTGGAATCCGTTTTCAGAACCGTTTTTTTTAACCAGCCTAATTTTTCTAGCTCTTTCCATTGGAACACTTAGCTTCAGCATATATAGCTTCAGTTTTTGTCAAAATGGAAATTTCATGCCAAGTTATCCTTGATAGCACCAACTACTTCCAATGGTGGTCCTATATTGTGGATTTACTTAGAAGTAAAGGTCTTTACCAAATAGCCACAGGCCAAGAAACCAAGCCAAAAGATGAAGAGAAAGCAGCCAAATGGGAAAATAGGCAAGATCAAGCACGTGGGTTGATAGGGATGTCTATCTCACCTGATCTTAGATTCCATATTGCTGAACTTGATACTCCTGATAAAGAAATGGAGCAACTTACTAAAGTTTTTGGAATAAAAAATGAACTTAGAGCCCATCAGCTTGAAAATGAGTTGCTTACATTAAACCCCAATGATTTTTCTTGCATTGAATATTTCTTGTCCAACTTCAAGACCATTAGAATTCTTTTGGAAGGTGTTAAAGTTAAGAAACAAGACAGTGCCCTTATCTATTGCATTCTTTCTAAGTTGGGACCAGCCTACTCTGTGTTTGTTTCCACTTTCCATTCTACAAGAGAAGCCTTCATTTCTCAAGGACATGACTACAAACCCCCTTCCTTTGATGCTTTTTGTGATTCTTTAATAAGAGAATAAGAAAAAATCTTACACCTTGGTCTTCTTAATCTTGGAAACTCTTCTAATAAAGCGTTAACCGCCTAGCAGCAACCAAACTCAAAGAATCCTAAGAAGTCGTATCCTAAAAAGAATGGTGCTAAACCAAACAAGGGTCCTAAGCAATTTCAGCCTCAAAATGAAAACTCATTTCACCAGAATGATAAGGCAAATAAAAACAAAGGGAAGAAGACTGATAGACATTGCAACTTTTGTAATCGAGATGGCCACTTAGAATCTAAATGCTTCAAGAAGATGGAAGCCTTGGAAGCAGCAATGAAGAAGCATAAGATCCATTTGGAGCACTCTTCAAATTCATCTTCAGGAATGGCACATTCTGCATGTGGTTGTCAAGCATCTCAGTCTAGCTATGCACTAAATGTATCTTCTTCCTCTCATTCTCATGAGTGGCTCATTGATTTTGGAGCTTCTTATCACATGGCCAAAAATAAAGCCATGTTTTCTTATTTAAA
>APFE030554039.1:130765-140822 GCA_000404065.3 Pinus taeda | reverse complement strand
TTGCCGAGTTGACCCGGAGAGAGCCCTCTCCTGTCCTCGTAGGGCTAGCTACGAGGTTGAGCGTGGTTTGATGTAGCCTCAAGTTTTACCTTATTTCAGCCTAAGGTAGATTTGAGCGCTAACAGTTACTGCACCAATCCTAGTATTTTCGGATTGGAAGAAGTAATTTCATGTGCACGTGGATGCATCTTATATAACGTTGGGCATTGTTTTAACTCAACCAGGTGAAGGAGATATTGACCATCTGATTGCCTTTGCAAGTAGGAAACTATCTGAGGTGGAGCGAAACTATTCAACCATAGAACAAGAAGGATTAGCCATGGTATATGCGCTACAAAAAATCAGGCATTATCTGCTAGGTGCGCACTTTAAAATGTACACGGATCATTCTGCATTAAAATACTTGGTCCATAAGCTTGTGTTAGGGGGGGGGGGGCGGATCTGTAGATGGTTGCTTCTCTTCCAGGAATATGATTTTGAGGTGATAGTTAAGCCAGGAAGGTTGGATGTTGGACCAGATCACCTATCTAGGTTTGAGAACGATGAAGAATACACTAATATTGATGAGGGGTTACCTGACGCACAACTCTTTTCTGTTAGAGTTGCTGATGAACATTATTTATTTTCTGTCTATTGGCACAGCTTCTGAAGGATACACAACACAACAAAAGAAGGAACTAGTAGTTAGGGCTGTAGAGTTTTCAGTAATTGTAGGGCACTTATATAAGATGGGATCGGATGAAGTTCTGCACTGATATGTACCCGAGTATGAATGACACAGTATTTTGGATGAAGTGCATGGTGGTGTCACAAGAGGGAACTATGCAGGTAAGGCAACCATGTAAAGATCCTGCGAGTAGGATTATGGTGGCCTATGATACATAAATATTCTAAGGAGTATTGCAGTGCTTGCAATGTGTGTTAGAGGATTGGAAGACCATCGTGAAGGGATGACATGCCCTTAAATTGGCAGGTCATGCAGCAAGCATTTGATAAATGGGCAATTGACTTCATTGGACCAATTAATCCACTAGGAAAGAAGACCGGTGCACGTTATATTATCACTATGACAAATTACTTGACCCAATGGGACGATGCACAACTCATGAAGGATTGCAGCGCAAAAACTACTACGAAGTTTATATTCAAGTATATTTTATCATGATTTGGATGCCCAAAGATCCTAATGAGTGACCAAGGTTCGCACTTATTGAATGAAACAATTAAGGCATTGAAAGAAGAGTTCCAAATGCGCCATCATAATATTACACCGTATCATCCTCATGTGAATAGAACTGTTGAAGCTTTTAAAAAAATATTGGAGAATGCCTTAATGAAGATATGCAATGTTAATAGGAATGACTGGGATGTGCACATACTAGCAGTTCTATGGGCATATAAGACGACTTGTAAGAAATTGATAGGGCAAACACCGTTTAGACTAGTATATGGATAAGAAGCAGTGATGTCCATGGAGTACATAGTGCCTAGCTTAAGGACCGCAACAGTAACTGAGATGTTAAATCGCGACTTCATGGAGGAACATTTAGCGCAATTGCTTGCGTTGGAGGAGGATCACTTTTTGGCTAGTTTTCATTAGCAAGTACATAAAGCTAGGGAAAATGTGTGGCATGATCACCACACTAAGAAATACACTTTTAAGAATGAATATTTGGTCCTAATGCATGACAACAAGTTCACAAAGTTTCCAGGGAAGTTTCAGATGCATTGGATGAGACCCTATGTGATCAAGGATATTTCAGAAGGTGGCGCAGTTCAGCTCACGGAGATGAATGAGGAATTGTTTCCTGGAAGGATTAATGGATGTGGATTGAAAGTATACAGGGAAAATCCCACCCTTGCAAGGATGCAATGACTATATGAGAGCAGGAAAGTCTTAGTGCTTCAGGTAGCTGGAAGGAAGCACAAGACTATAAACTACTCTGCCGAGAAATGGTTTCGTCGAAGAAGGAGGGCTGCACGATGTTTAGGTAGATGGCGCAGGTGGAGTAAGCTGTGCAAATGTAGTTGCACCATAAGTGAGGGTCCAGTGCAACCTGCCCAAAATATGACTGTTGAAAAAGTTACAGTTGATTTGACAGCAATTTTACCGTTAAAAGGAGTGGGGTAAGTGCATTTAAGGAGCATATCTATGCAAATTTGCCACCAAATTCACATCTATGAGGAGAATCTGAAGGCATTCAAGGCATCAAATTTTAATTTGGCGATAAAAATGTCATACCGCTCTACGTTTGGATACTTTTCCTCTTGAAGAAATCTTGTAAGATTTTGTGCCTAAGTATGAGCTAAGAGAAGCATGGTATGTCTGGTGAAGATTGGCAAGACGTGTACTCGGAATTTTTGGAACATGGTTTAACAAACATCATGACTGATACCCCTCCTACACACACCACAACTCCTAGATCGTGAAGGTTGAAGCCCACAGTTGTAGGAGCAGCACCAACGACGACAGAACAAGCAGAAACAATAGTAGTGAAGAAGCAGAAGAAATTGCAAAAGCCACCAATAAGGCAGTTGCCTAGGAAGGTGACTATAGAGTCCAAGGACTACTTTACCTTGACACCCTTTTTTCCCATAGTTCTTCCTTTTTCCTCTTCCTGTCACCTAAATAAATGCAATAAATATAAGGTTTTGTTAAGGTAAACACTTACATGTCCTCTTTTCCATATTTTTCCCATATACCTTATTGTTTTATTAAAGTTTGCATTCAACTACGGAATTGACTTGATTCTATAGCTAATCCACAGATCCGCAACTACCTCCATTGTTGACAAGGTTCAAGTGCACCAACTCAGCAAAAGAAGATATGGATAGACAAGGAATGATCCCCTCATGGATTCTTTCCTGTTCTCTCGAACCAATCCTTCAAGATAATTGCACTGCAATGCGGTCAACCTCAAAGTCAACTGCAAGATAATGCGCTGGAACAGAGTCCAAATTTTACGAAATATTATCGATTTGCTTTTTCAAATAGAAAATTGATTTTAAGCAATATAATTTGGTTTGATAGGGATTGTAATGAATATACTTAGGCTTAAAAGTCTCATGCTGTTATGTGAGAAAATGTTATAAGAACAATGTTCGCGCTGTGTTTTGGTTCACGCCGCTGTATGTAATTGTGAGAACATCATGTTAAAACTATTTTCGATTAACAGATTTCAGTTCATACTTTCCATGTTGCGTTGATTAAAAGTTGTTGATTGCCTCGTGGAGGCCCCCTTGCATGTAGATCAGGTCTTTAATTCATTGCAAATAGATTTCCTTTGGTTTCTTAGAGTTAAATTATGGATGCTCTGTTTTATGTTTTAGGATGTAGTCCAATGGAGTTCACGATTAAATTGACATCTGCATCAACAATTTCATTTTCTTTCTACCTAGCATAATTTGATCATTTCATTTGCTTTCTACCTAGCATCGTTTGATAATCTCATTTGCTTTCTACCTAGTATAATAATTATCTCATTTCACAGTTTGGTTGTTTTATAGCTTATCAATTGAGTTCTTGTTTTACTTTTGCATGAGTGAAGTTGCAATAATTAAAGAGTGACAATATTTTTCTTGGCAACTGAATTCAAGCATCATTCATTACCAATTTGATAAAGTAGATCTCTTTTTCACATGCTTTCATAGTTAGTCTAGTTTGGCTACAACATACAATTCAAAATAAAATAAAAAATAGTCTAACAGAGTAGAGTTTAGAATCACTCTTCAACCATCCACAAAACTTGATTCAATTAAGATTAATCTTAGAATAACCAGCTAATAGATTTTAGGGACAATACTCTAATATAAACAATAACACCATTTCCATACTAATTCTAGATTTAGACTTTAACTATAGCATAACACCTTAACAACATAAATAACTTCTAGCACATATAGTGCACTTGTGCTTCATCAGTTTACCTTCCCTTGTTGATAAATTATGCTTACAATTTAGGAACATTAAATTGACTAAACATTTTGGTGCCGTTGCCGGGGAAGTACAAATAGAAGTTTAAAAAAGAGAGAAAAAATCATCAATTCAAAACATGATATGCGTAGGGATAAAGACTCTAGAGGTAGATTTGTAGGACGAGGAAGAAGTTTAATCTCCACAAATCCACTAACTTCACCACGACTTCGAAATTCCACACCACCTACTCAAACCCGAATTCCATTTGCAGGTCGACAAAGACTTCCTAAAGACTCAAGATCAGAAATCCAATCTAGAACTTCACCTACTTCATCTGCTGAAGTTGTAATTGAAGAAAATCCTACATCCCCAACTACCAGAGTAGTTTTTCTACCTTCCACTGGTGAACAAACTCTAGGAGAAGAATTAGAAATTCCTAGTGAAGAAGAGGAACAAGAAACTTATTTTGGCCACCCATTGATAGAGGAACCAGAAGAATCAAAAGAACATTACATTAGTTCTAAGGAATCTGTCATGGCTAAAGAAGGGGTAGGAGAGGTACAGAATGACAATGGTGAGGAAAATAGGATTGGAGGAGGTAGAGGTAGAGGAGGAAGTGGAGATAAAAATAGAGGAGGGGGTAGAGGTAGAGGAAATCAAGATCCCTTTGGATTTCCTATTTTCGATGAAGATACAACCCTCACAGTGAAAAATATTTCACCCTTTATTCTTCCTAATTTCCATGGAAAGACAAGTGAAGACCCAGAGACATTTCTCTTCGTATTTGAAGTATTATGCAGATCATGTGATTATTTGAATGATGCTCAAAAACTGAAATTGTTCCCTGCTACCTTAAAGGATTCAACATTAAAATGGTTCATGAGTTTAGGGATGAATTCTATAAGAACATGGACACAAATGAAAGAAGATTTCTTAGAAAAATATAGATATTATCGTATGCCTCATAACATTAAAGATTAGGTCTTTAAAATGACACAAAAGGAAGATGAAAATCTTGAAGACTTAGTAGAGAGATTTGTCTATAATATTAAAAGAGCAAAAATGGATAATTTGGATGAGGAAACTTTGAAAGTCCTCCTACTCAAAGCTATCAAAGATGAATGGATCGATCTCGTTAACTTAATAGGAAAAGGAGATATTTCCCAGTTACCATTTGCAGATATCTGTGATTTATGTGTACATACCTCAAGGGGTAAAGCACGAGTTGGAAAGAGTCCTAGAGACCCTCTCTTATCAAGAATTAATAAATATGCAACCAGGACAGTCAGTAGGAAAAAATTAGGAATCTTGCTTGATACTTTCAAGACAGATATTTTAGGGAGTCTAAGTGAATAGATAGACACCCTTAAAATACATAATAAGAAAAAATATGAAAACTTTGCATTATCCATTTTCTGTCCTAGATGTCGAAAGAAGCATGCTCTAAGAGAGTGTCCCTTAGATTCAAAAACTATAGAAACTTGTGCCATATGTGTAGATAACCATGATACTAAGGAGTGTCCTTCTTACCAGGTCTTAAAGTTGTATTTAATGATGAAGGGATACCGGAACAAGTAGACCCCCTTTACTTTATTTCTAATAGACCATGGCAGAACTCTCAACCAAATCAACCACAAGGCTTTAGACCACACCAATTTGCTCAGTCTTCACAAAATAATTGGAATCCATCTTGGTAGCCTTGGGCTCAACCACAATCACAATCTTGGAATCAGGGATGGAAAAATACTTATGGGGCTTATGCTCAATGTAAAAAATATTCACCATCCTATCCTAATCTTCCACCACAATTCCTACCCCAATCTAATCAAATTCCTCAAGCCAATCATTTACCTCAAGTCCAGGTTCAGAGTCAAAATCAACAACTCTCCCTACCATTTGCACAAAAACCAAATCAACTACCCACTCAACCACTTCTGAATCCTAATAATAAACTGTCACAACAACCTATTTACAATATGGTGGGGAAAAATCCTCAAACCTATGTAATAACTCCACTAGATCTAAATAATGTCCAATTAAGGTATGGAAGAGTATTGCAAAGAAAACCCCCTATTGTCATTTAGGAAGCAAGGACAAATCTTCAAAAACAAAAAAATCAATCTGAATAAGGAGAGACCTATCGCCCTCAAAAAGAGTAATCAAACAGAAAATGTTTCAATAAATACTCTTGTTATAAAACAACATTTGGTATCCATTAGATCACCTTTTCCTGAACGGTTGAAAATTGATGAAGGATTAGAAAAACAAATCACATTGCCTGATTATAATATGATGGATGAATTAAGAAATGTCTGTATAAAAATTCCTTCTTTTTTTTTCATTGTGGTTCACGGGCACTCAGAGAGTGGGCGCTACGTCCACGTAGAGAAGCAGGGCAGTTCCACCCGAAGGGATCTGCCCGTCGGCCATAACAGGCCTAACCCCGAGGGCGTCGAGGAGATTTGACCCCGTGACCTCCCAACTGGGAAAGTACTTAGCAACGGGAACTCGACCATTTGAGCTATCCCTTGGGGCTTGTATAAAAATTCCTTTATTACAAGCCATAAAAGAAATACCAATCTTTGCAAAAACAATTAAGGAATTAAGTACTCAAAGACCAGGAAGAAAAAAAAAGACATAAAAAGAATTCAATTAGTCGGAAAAATTGCAGACATCATGATGGGGAAAATGACAATACAAAAAAATATTTATATCCAGGGAGCCCCATTGTAAAAATTCACATCAATGGAATTGAAATACCAAACGCACTGATTGATCTAGGAGCAACCGTAAACATAATGAGTAAACAAGTTATGGATTCACTTAAGCTTCCTAACCTTCAATACACACCAACACTATTACAATTAGCAGATAGGTATGTAATTAAACTTGATGATGTGTTGGAAGATGCTTGTGTATCCTTAGATTCTTGGGAATATCCTATTGATTTCATGGTCTTAACACCTAAGAATAATTTACGAGGACATCCATTAATCCTAGGAAGACCTTGGCTAGCTACAACTGATGCTTTCATCGATTGTAGATTAGGTAACATGTTTATCTCAGATGGAAATTCTACAAAGAAATTTACATTATACCCACCTTCAAAAACAATAATAGAAATAGAGAATGAGGAATGGATAGATGATGATAATGATAAACAACCTGTTTTCACTACTGAACAAATAAGAGAGGAGGACCAAATTCTAAATCTATTGGAAAATAATGAATCTTTCTCACATTATGACCGTAGTCGAAATGAATATCTCTCATTTAGACAAGTATCATTGCTCTCCATGGATAAATTTGGGAACTCTTCAATAGAAATTTTTCTAGGTAAACCTTTGAATGTTAATGAAAACTTAGAAGAATTTCAAAAGAATCAACTGGTAGAATTTTTACAAAAACATTCTTCTGCTTATGCATGGGAATACACTAATATGAGAGGAATTGATCCTAAGACTTGCACACATCATATATACATTGAACAAAGTGCAAGACCAGTTAGACATCCAAAATGAAGAACGAACCCAAATCTAAAAGAAATCATTAAGGAGGAATTACAAAGGCTGCTAAATGTAAATTTCGTCTATCCAATATCAAATAGTCAGTGGGTCTCACCCCTAGTAATCGTTCCAAAGAAAAATGGAAAATGGAGAGTATGTATCGATTTGGAATTGAATAAAGCAACATGAAAAGACCACTTTCCAATTTCTTTCATAGATCAAGTCTTGGACACATTGGCAGGGAAAAAGTATTTTTCATTTTTGGACATTTTTAGTGGATATAACCAGATTCAGGTAGCACCTAAAGATCAAGATAAAACCACATTTACATGTCCATGGGGAACTTATGCTTACCGAGTACTTCGCTTTGGATTATGCAATGCTCCGACAACATTCCAAAGAGCAGTCCTCACAATTTTCTCTGATCTTATTCATGATTGCGTGGAAGTGTATATGGATGATTTCACAGTTTATGGAGATTCTTTTAATGAAGCACTTGAAAATTTAGAAAAGGTTTTAATAAGATGTAAAGAAACAAATCTTTCGTTAAGTCATGAGAAATGTTTTATGATGTTTAACGAAGGAATTGTTTTAGGTCACCATATTTCAAGAGATGGAATTAAGGTAGACTCATCTAAAGTTGAGGTCATTTCTAAATTATTAGTGCCAAAATGTCAACGAGATGTTAGGAGTTTTCTTGGTTTTACTAGATATTATAGAAGATTTATAGAAAACTTCACAAAAATTGCATCTCCACTCTTTAAACTACTTACCAAGGACTGCGAATTCAGTTGGAATTTTGATTGTCAACCTGCCTTTGAAACTTTGAAAAAGAGAATTTCTGAAGCACCTATCTTAAAAAGACCTAATTGGAATTTACCTTTCCATATATCGGCTGATGCTTCAAATACAACTTTAGGCATCGTGTTAGGGCAAAAATACCTTACTCCTTACAAAATCTATTATACCAGTAAAAATTTAACTCCTACAGAGTTAAATTATACTATAACTGAGAAGGAGTTTTTAGATGCAGTTCATGCCAGTAACAAATTCAGACATTATATAATTGGCTATGAAACTTTCATTCACACAGACCATTATGCCATTAGATACCTACTGAATAAACCAATCACTAATGGAAGAATAACCAGATGGCTCTTATTGTTACAAGAATTCAACATCACCATTATAGATAGACTCAGAAAACAAAATATAATTGCTAACTTTTTATCTAGAATTCAAAATGATAATATTGATCAATCTGTGGAGGATAAATTTCCTGATGAATATCTTTTTGCAGTATCTACTAAATCAACTTGGTATGCAGATATTGCTAACTATTTAGCTACAGGAAAAATGCCATTTCATTTGTCTCCTAGAGAAAAGAGGAGGATAGTACACAATAACACATCTTATTCATGTATAAATGAATAATTATACAAAAGAGGACCAGATCTCATCATCAGAAGATGTGTTCGAGAAGATGAAATACCGAAAATACTTAAAGCATGCCATGATGAACCATGTGGAGGACATTTTTCTGACAAAATAACTGCTTATAAAGTCTTACTTTTAGGATATTGGCCTTCCATTTTCAAGGATACCAAGGAATATGTTAAAATATGTGACAATTGTCAGAGATTGGGCAAACCTACTCCTTCAAATGAAATGCCATTACAACCACAGGTACTCATTGAACCATTTAAAAAATGGGCACTAGATTTTGTTGGTCCAATCAGTCGACCTTCAAAGCAAAAAAGGTATATCCTGGTATGTATTGATTATGTCACTAAATGGGTAGAAGCTAAAGCACTTCCTTTTGCTACTGAAAATGTTGTAGTTTCATTTCTTTTTGAGGATATTTTCACTTGTTTTAGTGTTCCAAGAGAAATTGTAACAGATTAAGGAACACAATTTACATCTAGATTAGTGCAGAAGCTTGTGGAGAAGTACAAAATCAAGCATCGAAAGTCCACTCCATACCATCCACAAGCCAAATGAAAAGTTGAGTTTACAAATAAGGTGATTGAAGCAATTCTTACCAAGACTGTACACATACATAGGAAGGATTGGGCAAAAAATCTTCTAGAAGCTTTGTGGGCTTATAGGACTACATGGAGAAGTACTATAGGACATACTCCCTAAGAACTTGTTTATGGGAAGCAGGTCTTACTTCTAATAGAGTTCCAAATCCATACATATAAAACAACAGTCCAGTTGGATCTTGACTTATCAAAAGAACAAAAGCAAAGGATGAGACAACTCAGTGAGCTTGATGAAATAAGACAAGAAGCCCTCCAGAAGACTAGCCTAGTTCAGCAACAAAGATCCAGATGGCATGATAAGTACATTAAATAAAGGAAATTTCATCTAGGAGATTGGGCATTACTCTTCGACTCAAAGTTCAAGAATTTCCAAGGTAAATTCTAAACTTGTTGGCTTGGACCTTATGAAGTTGAAAATGTCTTTGAAAATGCTGCAGTTAGAATCAGGACTATTGATGAAGAGAAAATTTCTCTTTTAGTGAATGGAAATCGACTTATACTTTATCAGAAGTCATTGACGAAAGAAGAATTTGTCAAAATTTTCCAAGATAATTCAGAATTTAAGATGGTTGAGAAGAATTCTTCTTCTT